>BCLF01000182.1:95007-130077 GCA_001602275.1 Zoysia japonica
AGAGACGCTTCTGGTCGCTGAAGCGCGCTGCCGAGGTAGAAGCGTACGCGGTCGTACACTTCCCTCAGCGCCGGGTCTTCGGGGGCAGCGGTCTCGTTGAGGATGCACGCTGCCGCCACGAGGTTCTCGAGCGGGGTGTCGAAGGTTGGCGGCCCCCCAGCTGCGAGCTGCTGGTAGGTGGAGCGCCCCCGGGCTCGCGCCGTGTCGCTGGGCCCGGCTGGAGCCTTGCCCCTAGGCTCGGAGCTGTCAGTGCATCCTGGGGGCGGCCGAGCTTGGCCGGCGACGTCCGCTGGAGGGCGCAGAGATAGGTTGGCACCCGGCGGCGTGTTGCCGGGAGTCGCCGGCTCTGCGCTTTTCGGGGCGTGGAGAGTGAAGCACTCCCTCGATGGGTCGTGCCCCAAAATAAGATGGCTCCGGGGCCACCAGCGAGGGTGCCTTCCACACGGAGCCTGGAGGCAGAGCTCGCCGCCTTTGTCCGCGACGAAGTCCAGGCTCCCGAAACAGAAAGCCTGCCCAGAGGCGAAAGCGGGGGCTCGCCACGACCGACTGTCTCTAGAGACAGCGACCGTAAAACCCCCGAAACGGAGATGAGAGATCGAAATGTCCCCTATAACGAAACATGGGGCCATCGAAGAACCGAAACGAGAGCACACCAAAAGAGAGATGCCTCCCCCTTCCTGGCGCGCCAACTGTCGGCGTTCTGACCACCGGCACAGTAAATATACGATCGTGAGGGATGGTATGCCTTCGGATTCGATATGGCCTAATCTAAGGTGCTTGAGGTGGTGTTCGACCGTCGTCTCTATCGTTCCCCGGGCCTCCCTTTATATAGGAGGGGCCCTGGGGTTACAGGCAATAGGCCATACGCGATCCTGTCGTCTCGCCGACAGGTGGGCCCTTCCGTCGTTGTCGACATCATTTCGTTCCGTCCAGGCGTGGTCATGACCCGTCGCGTCGGACACAGCGGCGGGTACCGTGATACTCGTCCGGCGCTACTGCGCCGGCTACAGTGCTGTCCCGTCGTGTCTGGCAGCCGTCGCAGCTTTCTGCTGGAGTGTCGCCGTGGTGAATCTCGTCCTGTCTCGTCGGGACAGATGGCAGCTGGTCACCAGAGTAATTGTACCATAACGCGGTACCTACCTTCTGGAGGTCGCTCCCGGGGGCCGATCTTCGGAGCCTGGGGTCTTCGCGCCCCTGCGCGGCCAAGACATGGCCGCCGTAGGCCGTCGCTGAGGGGTTGGAGCCCGTGCCATCCGACCCCCGACTTTCTCTCGCTGGAGTGCGATCTGTTAGGTATCCGGGGTACGCGATCCCGACAAGCATTCTCATGCTATTAAAGTTAATTACATTTATATAAATTGCTAGTTGAAGAAGAGTTTGATCAAACTGAAATGCAAACTTATTTTAGGATGGAGGGAGCATGTTTCTGCTAGGTTTAACTTATCTAAACTACGAATCACATGCAACGTTAATTAGAATGAAAATTTATATATTACAAGAACTCACAATCCTAATTATCCTAAATAGGAAGCTATTCAGGTTAAGGGCTGTTCCGTACGATTTTTAAGCGGTTCTTCTTATGTTTTTCTTTCTATTTCTTAAAGGGGTGGTCTTAAAAAATAGCTTCTCTAAAAAATAACTTGAATAACAAAAAATATTTGGCAGAATGGTTTCTCCTATGGCCCCAATGTAAATATGGATGGAGAAATAGTAAGTATATTTTCTTGCATGCTTTCAGAAAAGACTATGGATTTTACTAACAAATCAAATAAAACAAGGTTTCAAAAAATAAAATAAAACAGTGCTACTACTTTGCCTACACAAATGCGACAACGATGTTACTTCCACTGCTATCATCGTACGTACACAATTTGTATGAAATACACTAAATTTGCTGAAACTAAGTATCAATATTGTTGTTCTGGTTTTTTGATAAACCAAAATAATTTACAGGCCGTTCAAACAGAACTATAGACGCAAAGTTGGCTACTGCAAGGAAAGTAAATTAACTCGATTGGCCACGGTATAAACTTTCAATGGCAGGCCTGCAAAATTTTGAATTGTCAACGGAGTTTTCAAAGTAGTCAATTGTCTGCGAGATATTCTCACAGCTGGGCACCTTGAATGCTCTATGAACCATTTTTTGTAAGACCGTACGAATAATGCCCGTTTCTTTCCACGGTTTCCAGCTCCAAAATGTAGTAATAAACAACTAGAGGTGCAGGATATTTTCTCAGTTGCATCTAATTGCCCAAAATAGCGAGCGTCGTCAGATATCTCACACAGCTTGACATAATGAGACAAGCTACAGCTCATCACTTGGTCACAGCCATTGTAGCAGGAAAGGGCGTAACCTGGACCTGAATGTCTGGAGAAAGCTTCAACTGAAAACCTCATAAGTTTTATCAAGCATCTCCAAGCTGGAATGATTAATATGGGATTCCCTATGCAGCATTGTGTCGTTCTCGACCAATAAGTAAATGTTTACGCATGTATAAATAGGCATGAACGTTCTTTGCTGCCAAGCAAACTAACTTTAGAGTTCAACAGTTATCATTTACTACTATTCCTTTATATCTCTCGCTAAAATGGCAGGTTTCAACAGTGTATCCATCTTGGCGTTCATGCTGCTCGCGGTCTCTGCCCCGCGGGCCGTCGTGGCCGGCGACCCGGACATCCTCACCGACTTCATCGTCCCATCGGTGGTCGGCGTCCCCTCCAACGTCACCAGCGAATACTTCACGTTTCGGGGTTTCCGCGCCGTCGCGCCGCCGCACGAGAGCTTCAACGTCACCAAGGCCACCATGGCGGAATTCCCGGTCCTCAACGGCCAGAGCGTCTCCTACGCCGCGCTCTCGTTCCCGCCGGGCTCCGTCAACCCCACGCACACCCACCCGCGCGCCTCGGAGCTGCTCCTCGTCCTCCGCGGCGCGCTCTCCGTCGGCTTCGTCGACACCGCCAACAAGCTGTACACGCAGGACCTGGCCTTCGGCGACATGTTCGTGTTCCCCAAGGGCACGGTGCACTGGCAGTGCAACAAGGGGTCCGAGCCCGCCATGGCGCTCTCGGCGTTCGGGAGCGCGGCTCCGGGGCTCGTGTCTGTACCCCTCGCCGTGTTCGGCACCGGCATCGACGACGACATCCTCGCCAAGTCGTTCAAAACCGACGTGCCGACCGTCCAGAAGCTCAAGGCTGCCCTGACTCCTCCGGGCAAGTGAAAGTGAAGGCAGTCCGATCGCGTTGCCTTCTTGTGTCCTCTTTTTCCTATGGCTATGCCGTTCTCGAATAAACTGCCAAGGTGATCGGTGGTATAACAAATGATGGAATAATTGATCGTGCATCGTCTACATGACTAATCATGTTTCATGTTTTAAAACCTCCCAAGTATTCCGTTACTTCCGTATGATTTTGAAGTATCTTTATTTTTTTTCATAAATTATATTCTCTGGTTTTAAAATATTAAAATTGTTCTTTTACCGTTATTTGTCACCATTTATCTTATTAAAAAATTGTTCAACTGTGTAAAAATACAGCAAAATATATTAATAGTTATTATACTTTTATAAATAAAATGATTGATTAAACATAATATTAAAAGTCAAAGTGTCAATTATAAAACCAAAAATAGTATTCCTATTTGTGCCATTCCTAAATAACCTAATGGAATGATTGGTCTTTCCATCATGTGTGTTCTGGGTCACGTTCACGCGTTCACATATAGGAGTATCTCACAACGGCTATACTGGCCATAATTAGGTATGGATTTTAAGTTGAAAGCTCTCAAGCTAGCTCATCCCGGTCTTAAGCTCATTTCGGTAGATTTTCAAATAAACCAAGCTCTTGTTTCAACTCAATTCACTTGAGTCAAGCTGGCTTTCAAGCTGCTTAGCAAGTAGATATAGTTTTCAATTTGGTTGCAAATTTGACAGTGTCCCACAAAAGCCTCGCTGCCTCCGTGGAACAACGCACCAGGGCGCCGCCTCCCAATTCCCACCTCACCGTGCACCAGCTCTGGCCACCTCCCCTCGCGCTGTGCACCAGTGCACCACGGCGCACATCCGCCCAAGGCGCCGGGCCTTCTGCTAGTGCCCGCGAGTTCAAGTCACGTTTCATCATTCCACCCACGAAATAAGAATAACCCCGAAGCAGCAAAAATAACACTTACAAGGTTTAGCTACGATATAACCCAGACTTTTATCACTAATTATGCCAGTAAATTATGCTGAAGACACCTGAACAGGAACACCAAGAGGTTCTGACTTAAAAAAGCAACATTATGCAACACTAAAGATTCTAACATCAATATTCTTGTTGACTCTACCCATCGACCAATCTTGTACGCCAAGCTTCAGTTCTTGATCTTCTTCTTGGGCCTCAGCTGAAAAAAAAAGTAATTAGATATTACTATCCAGCAAAACAGTAAATACTCCACGTCACTATAACCCTCTATAAAGGGGTAGTGGGTAAATCAGAATACAATGCTCAACATAATCTGCATGAGGTAAGCAGATTCATAGCAAATTCTAATGATAGGTACTGGCACTAGAAATGTTGATAATAACCTGATTGCTGTGGCCACACTTCTTCTTGCGGCAGTTAACAGCCCTGGGATGCAGACGTGCATAGCACCTGAGGAAAAATAGGGAAAAAACTCTTTGAGGCAATAGTGCAATACACATATCATGGTACTGTATGATTCAAAGAACATCCGGACAACTAGGAACCAAGAAGGACATGCAATAGGATCAGCATCAGAGAAGAGCAAGCACAATAAACGACAGTCATGAAGATTGGCAGGTCAGACAATATTTATGCCTCAAAAGCTAAGCTCATAAGGTGTCTTCACACATCTAATTGATTCATCATTCCAGCCAATCAAGCACTTCAAAAGGGAAAAAAATTGAAACTCAATTTCACTTGCAAACTCATGTTACAATACACGCACGTACAACTCTATTGTTCATACCCATGTGCCAGTTAACAGTGAACCATTACAATGTCATAAGGATTGGCAGGTCAGACAAAATATATGCCTCAAAGGTTAAGCTCATAATCTGTCTTCGCGCATCTAATTGATTCATCACTCCTGCCAAAAAAAACTAAGGGCCATTTGGATACCAGGAATTGAATTTGTTTTTCATGAATTGAATTGGCTAGAATTGAATCAGCCAGGATCTAATTCATTTCTAATATTCTTGTTTGGCTAGACACAGAATTGTTTTATAATATTCTAATATTCTTGTTTGGCTCTAAACAGAATCTGTACTTTGTGGCTAAGATGTGTGTGTGCTGCAGGGGAGATTCCAGAGCAAACAAAGACAGCAGCCAGATCCATAAACAGCCCCTGCGGCAGAGAGTTCACTCTACGCCCCCAGAACAAGGCCGCCAAGAGTGGAGTGGTCTCTTGAAGCCGAAAGAAGAGGCTGAGACACAGCACAAACACACACGCAAAAAAAAAATCAAAACTACAGACTGTTGTTTCCTACTGCAAACAGCCAAACACCACGAGCAAGAATTTCATTACAAGAGTAGTTCATGATAAGCAGCCTGAAGTATCAGGAGTTGGTGGATAGGTTGACTAAGGCGCAGCAGCAGTGGTGAGTAGTAGGGGGTTATGGGGGGAGGCCTTGCACGTTTATAACTGCTAGCCAGATGGTTTTAGACGAACTAGATTCAGGCGCATATGGCCAGCTCAAGGCTAGGGCTTGATCTGGTCACGACACAATCCACCCTGATGCACATGGATCTCCTCATCTTGCCATGTCGTGCGGTGGCAGCAGCGCACTCCAGCAGTGGCAGCGGCATGCTTCAAGCACAGCAAGAAGGGGTGGCAGTAGTGGCAGCAGAGGTGGAGTGGCGGCAGTCTTGGCGGGCTGCTTGGTGCTGCGGCGATAGCGGCAGAGTGTAAGGGAGAGGACAGCAGGGAGGGGCAGCTCTGGAGGTGGTGGCCATCTCGGAGGAGCTGCGATGGCGACAATGCTTGGTGCTGCTGCACCGGCAGCAGAGTGTAAGTGAGGACTCGATTCCAAGAGTTTCCTGTATTTCAGGTCAGAAATGGAAGTGGGATATGAATTCAACAGCTAGAAAAGGGCCAAATTGTGCAATTGGAATTGGATTCCTCGCAGCACCAAACAGGCTGGCCTCTGGAATCCAATTCAATTCGTCCTCAAAGGATCCAAACAGCCCTAAAGAAATCTCGTTAGTTTAAGAATGTCTCACCCTCGAAAATCAACTGCCGGGTTGGACAAAGCAGATGACAAAGTATGGGTAAGGATCAATCTCTGGAGCCGCGGGAAAACCCAATGCCACAGATGAATAAGCCATAGAGTTACCGAGCCCACAGTTCCACATCAGTTCAAAACTTAACAGTTACTACATCTATACCTATTCTTAACGCGATATAAGCTACTACCTGGGAACACGAGCACAAGGAAATACTACAGAAACAGTCACTACTTGCTGCATACAGACAGGAATGGTTAGAAAGTAGCTTACTTGCGGCAGATCATCTTGTCCTGGTTGTACTTGCGAGCGAGGGCCTGGAGGGACGGCTCGATGATGCCACCCCGGAGACGGAGCACCAGGTGGAGGGTGGATTCCTTCTGGATGTTGTAGTCGGCCAGGGTGCGGCCGTCCTCCAGCTGCTTGCCGGCGAAGATCAGACGCTGCTGGTCCGGCGGGATGCCTGGTCACACAAGAGAATCAGCTAGTCGCTCCCGATAAGAAAATCTAATCTAATAAGCATTTATCCCAAGACAGACACGAAATGAGGCCATACCTTCCTTGTCCTGGATCTTGGCTTTGACATTGTCGATGGTGTCGCTGCTCTCGACCTCGAGGGTGATGGTCTTCCCGGTCAGGGTCTTCACGAAGATCTGCATCTTGGCAAACCCGGCCCGGCGGACAAAGCTCAAGACGCGGCGGCGGCTGTCGGCGGCTTCAGTCGGGAGGGAGAGGGGTGAAAGAAATGGTTGCGCCGCCGCCCTAATTTATAGGTCCCTGTCATGCCCTAGGGTTTCTATGGGCCGGGCCTTCGACGGGCCGCAAAGATTATCACGTCGTTTCCGAGTCCCTCCGTCCTACTCTCCATCTGTTTTAAAATAAATAAGTAATTTTTAAATTTTAAATATTCATTTTAAATTATTTATTTTATTAAAAATTTACAAAAATATTATTTATTTTATTGTTAAATGATTGATTTATTTATTTTTAAACGTAGATTAAACGTAGATATCAAAAAATTAAAAAATCACTTAATTTAAAACGGATTGAGTATTTAACTATTTGTTTTATTTATATATATATAAGTTAATTACTAATAAAACTTTACAATAAAATATAAAATTTTTAAATAAGATGGATGGCAATAAACACTCCTTGTTTGTTTTTTTAGAAGTTGTTTTTTTTCTTTTTGAACATTCGCTTCTCATAAATTGTCACCTAGCCGTGAAATGCTCTCTCTATTTTTTTAGTTCATGAATCCAACATTTTGAACACCGTTGGATGTAATGGATGGATGGACAGGATGCAGAGTATCAAGCTTCCCCCTGCCCTAGTGGAGCGCACCCTCGTACCCGGTCCGATGGCGGGAAGATGGAGAGAGAAACGGCGGGAAACCAGTGGATTTTGCTAGGGTTTGCAGTCTCTGCTTCCTCGTTTCTCTTCACCACATCCACCATCAGAAGCTACAGTCATGCACGCTAGGGAAGGGTGATGGCGGCGGAGGAGGTCACCAAGAAGAACGAGCTCCAGCCTCATGCTGACCAAGGCCAAGACAAAGTCCGCTTCGACATCGGCCGGGATGATGGAGGCGGAAGTAGAGATGAAAACGGTGCAAAACGGTCGGAAAATATTTTAATCATTTTCATTTTATATTTACAACACCGAATGAAAACGAAAATGATAAAGTCGGAAACAAAAACAAACAGATAAATACGAAATTCGAAAACAAAATAAAACGGTCGATAATCGAAAAAGATATCGAAAATACAAATAAAATAAATATTAAGCATTTACTATATGATTCAAATGTTACAATATATATAATATAAATTATAATTAAATTCACAACATACAACTCAATAATATTTATCAATAAAAAGTTGTTTGGTTTATAACTTTTAATTTTTATTTTTCATAAAATATGTTCAAATAAGATCTCATTATTGTATTTAGAGAAAATGGTAAAAAATAAAAAAAATTCGCTAAAAACGAAATTGTGCTGAAACAGTCAGAAAAAAGATCATACCATTTTCGTTACCTTTTTCATTTTTCTTCGCATATTCGAAAACCATACGGAAAAAGGGTAAACAAAACACAGTCGAAACATATTTTTCTTCGCATATCTGAAAACGATACAGCGATAAACGAAATACAGTCAAAACAAAAAATTTCGATACCCCCTGGAAGTCGATGAGTTTCCCTAACGCCATCATGTGCCGCCTAGTCAAGGACAAGCTCGCCCACATCCAGCGGCGGAGCTGGCTCCGGTGAGGAGGAGGGCCTCCTCTCTCTTTCTTCTCCTTCAGCCCCCTCTCCTCCTTCATTTTCTCCTCTTTCCTCCCTCTCTCTCCTTCAAACCTCTGTGGAAATCACGAGTTGAGGGGGAGGCTCGAGCCCCCTCCGACCCCCCCACCAAATCCGCCGCTGCCCACATCACTGTCGGAGAATGGGCGGAGGTCATTGTCTACAGGGACGCCATGCCGCCTTCACCGAGAGCGCCCGCGTCTTCATCCACTACCTCTCTGCTATGTAGGTCCCTCCCTCGTCGCTACCTCGCCACAGGTCTCCCATTTCACTTTGTTGATAACTACCGTGTTATTATACCTTTGCCCTCCTAAATTTCTTTTTATGCAATGAATATGAATGGGAGAGGAACGACTGAACGAGTGGTTTATTGGGTTTTTGAGTAGCGGTGTAAGAGCATCTTCAGCAGGATTTTTAAAAGTGGTGTTTAAAGATTTTGTAACTTTTATTTTTAAAGATTCTAAAAGTTGCGTTTCAATAGGTGTTCTAAAACTGATACTTTATAATCGCATTTATCTTTGTGACAATTCATCGAGCACCTAAAATTACTCATCACATTTGAGTGTCGATAGTGTCAAGCATAGAAACATCGCCGGCAAGATGCTTGAAGGACCAGGAGCCACATGTAAGAGGTGGCGCAGGTACAAGCCGGTGTAGCGATCACTAGTTTTTTAATGCTCGGCAAGATCAGCAAGCTTCACCTTTAGGCTAAAGGCTGTTGCCATGACTGTCTCCGAGGTTGGCATTTGAGATGATGAGCAGAGGCTTCTTGTCTAGCTCCACGAGCTTACCGACACCAAGCACCATACCAATATGAATACGAACACCTTAGACGCCTTGCTTACAGCATCCATAACATTAACATTGTCTCTGCATGAGGATGCCAATGAGCCAAGCTTTTCTCATGATGCTAGCTGTAACACATCGTATTCAGGGAGGAGGAGCAAGACCAGTGCACACGCATGACTCAGGGAGGGTGAAGCAGGACCAGTGCACACGCATCACTTTGATGACCAGGAGGTGGAGACAAGCCACGACCATAAAATACATGGTTAGATGATGATGAACAATTGTGGAGGGTCTGGGACCTAGGCGGTGAGGTTGTGTGGCTACATGGCAAGCTCCGGTGGTGGGGCGGTCAGCTTGGGTGGCCAAACGGTATAGTGAAGCTAGCGGCGAAAGTGGCAGTTGGGCTCCTCCAAATACAAACTATGATAAAAGGATGAGATACAAAACTATGTTTCGTACTTCAAATATAAAGAAAAGAGAAACAATTATAAAGGATCTTTAAAAATTTTTACAGCATCAGATTCTTTTAAAGTATCTGCTAGAGTAATTTCGTGTTGTATATTGTTAGATTTTAAAGTACGAGGTCATTTTAAAGCATCAGGTAGAGATGCTTTAACATCAGGAGTGCTTTGTTGGTTAGGAGTGGTAAAGATCCAGCCCTGGTGAACCGGTCGGACCGGTTGCACCGAATGATGGATTTTCGATTGAAAATCGAATCTAGTATTATAGTAAAATTGGCTAGCTGGCCGATTTTTCCAATTAACCGGCCAGTTTTTACCACGGTACAAAATCGGACTTCTATCTGTTTCTAAAATCCTAGTCCAGCACAATCAGGACACCAAAGCGTAAAGAATGATGGCTGATGGGTATGAGTTTTCATATCAAACCTGTGATGTACTAGATATCACGGGTTTGGATATGAAAACAATTAGCTCGTACTTATCTACCCACAAATCTGATATTCATGTGTGGTTTGTAATTAAATGATATAGTTGCATTGTTATAGCTCTAATACTCTCGGTTAGCTCTATATGAACGGTTCACAGTAATATGTGGTGTTATTTTTGTGCCATGTTAAACTTTTAGACCTTGTTATGGAACACAGAAATTTTCTGATTTATATATTTTCTATAAATTTTTGTATGATTCAGGTGAAATTCTTATGTTCCAAAAGGAAGCAATTTCTTTTTTTTTCGAGAAAAAAAGGAAGCAATTTCTGATTTATGCAATAAAGTGGTATGGGCTGGCCCATTTTGTTGGGCCTAGTTAGAGGGTCAAAACTTCTGCTAATTCGGCCCTCTGCCGACACAAGGGGAAAAAATGGTAACATAGCCAACACACGGGAAAAACTCTGATGCAAATCCAGGCAAATGTATCCAAGAGGGGAAAAAAATGTAATATAACATAGGGCGCTCGCTTTGAAATAAAACAGAGCACTTGAACAATAAAACAGAGGAATCCGATCGTATAACAATGCAACACCACCGATTGCTTCAGTTGGCCACCATGGATGCTGATCCAAAGCTTCATTTCATTCGATCAGTAGGCGTCGTCGTCGGTTGGCATGTTGTACCTGTTGGTGAGCCATACTCCGTCGGCGACCACCTTGACGCCGTCCTGGTTGCGGTGCCATGCGTAGTACGCGTGTGTGCTGTTCTTGATGTCGAGCGTGGCGTGTCCGAAGCTTGCCTCCCTGAACGCCGAGTAGCTCGGCTGCGGCTGCGTGAAGTTGTTGGCGATGCCCTCGATGTTGCCGCCGTCGCCGATGGTGACGTAGACCGGCGCGTCCTTGTTCCTGACGGGCGTGGCCTTGCCGTTGACGATGTCGTAGGCGACGTTGGACACGCGGTGGCTGCGCTCGTACGCGTGGACGTGACCAGCGACCACGACGTCGGCCTTGGCCTCGACGAGCCACTGCTCGAACTGCACCCGCATCGTCTCGCCCTCCATGTAGTGGTACCCGTTGCTGTTGTACCACGGCGAGTGCGTCAGCACCACCAGCCACGGCGTCGTCTTCCTGTCCACGCGCTTCAGCTCCTGCCGCAGCCACGTCCACTGCGGCGTGTACTTGCCGTACGCCGAGTAGGACGCCAGCACGATCACGTGCGCGGAGCCCATCTTCACCGAGTACCAGAACGGCTCCGTGCTGCCGGCGGCGCGGTACGGCGTCGGGTACCGGTGCGTGAAGGGCTTGAACGGCGTCTCCTCGCCGATCTCCGGCGCGAAGTCGAGCTCGTGGTTGCCGGCCGTCCAGATCCACGGCTGGTAAGCCACGCTGCGCTCGGTGAAGCGCCCCCACGAGTCCCACCGCTTGTTGTCGTGAAGCGGGTAGTTGTCGGCGTACGACAGATCGCCCACGAACAGCACCGCGTCGCCGCCGTTCTCCTCGTAGTGAGACAGCGTCGTGTTCGAGTCGAACGTCTGACCGAGGTCACCTGCAACCGTTGAGTTCAGATTCGTCAGCACCGTCGATTCAATTCTTCCGCACTGCTCTGTTTGCATGAAGATGAACAGAGATACGAATGCGAGAGGAGGGAAGAAGAAAGTGATCACCGTACCTACGAGCCCGAACTTGACAGGCACATCAGGCCCCGGCTCGGGCAACGTCGTGAACGAGAACGTCCTCACCGTGTGGCCGAACCCCATGGCGTAGTAGTACTTGGTGCCGCGCTTGAGGTTCTTGAGGGTGCAGTGGTGGATGAACCCGGACGTGTAGTTGAAGTAGGTGTACCGCGTGACCGCGCCCCGCGCCCGCGTCACCATCTTCTCCGGCGACGTGCCGTACAGCACCGTGCTGTTGCCGGGCTCGTTCGCCGTCACCCACGACACGATCATGGCCGCGCCCGTCTGGTCGCCCAGCGTGATGTGCACCTGCTGGGGAGCATTGTACCCCGGCGGCACCGCGAACACGTCCGCGTCCATCGGCATGTCCACCGTCGCCTCCAGCTTCCGCCGGTACGCGCTCGTCACGCCGGCATCGGCGCCTCTGCCCAACGCGGCCACCAGAAGCGCGGCCAGAGCGACGAGGCCCAGGCGCCGCTGAGCCATGAGGAGCGGCATCTCAGCTCCGTCCAGCTACGCTGCTTCTCCCTCCTCTGCCTTCCCCCCCCCCCTAGAAACTCGATAAGCAGAAAGAGTCGGTGATGCAATGGTTTAAATAGTGATTCGTTGCGAGATCTGATACTCATTTTTTTTTCAATAAGAAAAGAGTTATTGTTAAATTTAAACAGAAGGGAGTCCAATCTGCAGAGTTTCCGGGGAATATCCCCACGAATTGTGCTTAGTAGGACTAGAGTTCCAAGTAATCTCTCCAGTCTAGGAATCTGATTAACGTGGAGATTAGCGCCATTTGATTAAGGACTTCGAAGTTGACTTTGAAATTATTTTTGGACTTGTCTGGGGTTCCTTTCTCACGATGCCGGACAAATGCGTCGGCTTCTCTTCTGAGTGTGGGCGCAGCAGCATATAGGCCCGCCCATCCAATTTGACCAATCTCCGACGAACCATATAGTAGCTAGAAGACGAGATTTTTTTTCTCGAATCCTCCATTTTCTGTGAAATTAAAATTATTCGTGTAAAATCCCTGCATTTCGATGGTCTAAATTTTGATGAAATGTAGTATTGTCACCAGCTTACTACTCCAGTATTAGGCTAGCAAACCATGCCCTCGGGAAGCCAAGTTTTGCTGAATGGAATGGAAGTCTGCGTCCGGCTTGACTGCCGTAAAATTCGGTCAGTCAGTCTTTCACATCGACGCGTACGACTTCATCGCCATTTTCTTGACCAGCTAGCTAGGCTTCAATAATTTGATGGCATATTCCTTGATCCCATCCCATCCTGATGTCATGCCGCTGAAATTATATTCCCACCTGCTACAAGTGTAAATGAACAGGAAGGACAAAGTTTGATGATGATTTTTCCATTGCTGAACGTTTTCCTGTAACCGATCATTTTTATGTTGCATTCATACTCTGAATGAATGATAAATCGCTACTGACAGATATCTTCTGCTCAAATAAATTGGGGATCTGGGTGCTGATGTCGGAGAGCACCATCTGTCCGTCCAGCCTCTTGAACCTCACCAGCTGCGGAGCTGCCTCTGTCAAGTTTCAAAAACCGTTACGGTGCCTATTTTTGAAATCGTTAAAACCGAGCGATTTATCGTTTTTTGCTACAGTGTTAGTTATGATTTTCGAGTGAAAACCAATCAGTTTACTAAACCGCATCGCAGCAGTAAAACCGAAAACTGCGGTTTTCGAGCGGTTTACCACGGTTTTTAAAACCATGCTCCTTCAACATCGTATTCAACTTATCAGCTCCTTTTTCTATTCTTCTCCATGATTCTGCCAAGGTTTTAAAAGCCATTCAAAACTGGTTAATTTTCATAATTTTCAATAAAATCAATTCGATCCGATTTAAGTAGTGACCAATTTTCCATGCAAAATCGAACCTAACATTATAACAAAACTATATAACTAACCAATTTCTCCGACTAACTAAACAATTTTTGGCAGCTCCGAAAATCAGATCGGTTTCTAAACCCTTGATTATTGCTTCCACAATTTATTTCATCAGGGAACCCGGTGCCTTTTGCAGTACATACGTACGGACCATACATAGTGTGAACAGAGTTTACTAATTCATTTAAACCGCTAAAACCGATTTAACAAAAACTGCAAAAACCAAAAAAATTGATAAAAACCACTTTAAATTAAAAATTTAAAATTTAAACAAACTGCTACAATAAACCAACCGGTTTCACTGGTTAACCGACCGGTTTTCGATATTTCAAATTTTTTCAAATTTCAAATTTTTTAAAATTTTTTTTAAAAACCAATCGTCTGGTAAAACCGAACCGAACCAGTTTCACGGAAAACCACAAAAACTGACCAGTTTTAAGCGATTTTGTAAACCTTGGTGTGAACCCAACTGCAAATCACAACATGAACAGGAACTTTACTGCAACCCACAACATGAACAGGTTCCTTTCCAGATGAACCAATGATAGTATGCTGTACGCGACGAGCACTCTCATCACTGAAATTGCCCCAAGCCTGTTATCAAGCAGGATTCATGTAGTCTTAACCATCTAGAATGTCACGTAACTCACGTTACATAGTACAGGAGATAAGCTGGGTTACTGACTCATGTACAACTCAATACTCGCTAGAATCTTAAAACAACATGACCACAACTTCGAGACAGCTGGTGAGAGCTGTCCCGTTACAGCCCAAGACCGCAACTGCTATAAGCAAGAACCAGATGCCACCATCATTTCGGCAGTCTCGAACCACTCAAAGAGTACTGTCGCAAACAAGCAGGCAATAAGTGAAGCGCCCTGCCTTGTTTCATATATATCCTCTGCATGCAGTCCTTCATTAAATTACAAGGGTGAAGGTAAAAAATTTAAGAAAAATAAAAACAATGGGAATTGCACTAACAGGACTCACGGTCTGTTCACATAGTGGATGATCCCAACCATTCATCAACCGTCCGTTCCAATCCTTTCATCATTATCAACTGCAGCCCTTCAACTAGGGATTCCATCCAGAGAGTAAGCAAGGAAGAATGCCCAATTAGCATCTTAATCCGTGAGTATAAACAACAGCACCGAAGAAAAGAAATCAGCAAAACCACCAAATATCCAAGAATGGGCCTTCTTGTATTCCCCTCTTCTTTCGTCGACACCTTTTGAAGGTTGTCTCTAGAAGACTGACCACTAAAAATGCTCGTGCTCTAGAGATTCTTGTGACTTTTGAGGCCTCCACTTGATAGCTACTCTGGCTACAGAATTACATTCTTCCTGTGGTAGATTAACTGGCAAGGTGTATGGTAGGAAGTTGACACTCAGAAAACGGAGAATAACAGCAGACTGCTGTCTGGTGTACAAATGGACTGGAGGAAATAATGAGGTTTGGAGAACCTGGAATCCAGTCTGCCTGCCCAGGGTAACTTGAAAACATCTTGCTACATCATTAGCACTGCAAAAAGAGCAAGTGTCACGTAAGATACAACCACCACATGCATAAAACCAATACACAGTTAATATAAAGCATGCTGAAAGTGTATTCCTATTCGTACACTCCATTAAAACCTATACACAGTTAATATAAAGCATGCTGAAAGTGTACTCCAGGGACTGCTGAAAAAACAAAATGATATCACAAAACTACTTGACATTTGAAAGCAGTTGAAAAAAAACAAAGCCTCAGTACCAAAAATAATAGAGATAATCGTACTTAAACCATGGAACCTGCAGATGTACAAGAAAAAGACTTAATTTGTGATACTGCTGGGACCTGGTGATACTTCAAAATTCGCAATTTTAGATGCAGTGTTTACTAGTACTACATGATGCTTGTAATCAAACTGACAAGTATTGCCACAAGCCATTACGGCTGAACCGGAAACAAATGCAGCCACAACTAACATGCGGAATATAGAAGAACCATAGAAGCAATGATATAAAACTAGAAAATTCACCAACCTATGATCCTCATGGTTTGTTCACATAATGGATGATCCAATTGCCCACAAACTTCACCACTCCAATCTTTTCATCATCATCAAACTTGGCCCTTCGACTACAAAGCAGGGTTCACAAAACCGTGAACAGGTCAGTTTTCAACAGTGCCAAAACCGAGCAATAAACTTTAAAAACTAAATGAAAACAGAAATTGCCACAGTACCTAGGGACAGTTTTTTTTTGGGGGGGGGGGAGGGGGGCTCAATTTTGCTAACTGAGCTGGAACAGTTTGGTCAAAAACCGTGAAACTTGACAGTTTCTGTTGGTTTTGTTAACCATACTACAGAGTCCATCCAAGGTGTAAACAAGAAACAAGTGCCCCACCAGCATCATAATCTGAGAGAAGCAAGCAACAGCATCAAAGCAATGAAGTCCACAATACCACCACCAAAGTGGCTGGACCCACGCTTTACTTCTCAGATCCTTTAGACAATTGCACTACAGGTCTGTCCAACAATCTCCAATTTACTAGAGTCATATTACGTCATGCCCATCCTGCATCTTAACATGCAGGGAGCAACAACACCAAGAACGCAGAAGCTGACAATATCAGGTGGATGAAGGAAACACATGCCCTGCTTCTCGGTTCTTTTTTGCCTGCTACTGTCTGCCAGTGACAAATGAATCAGATATTGCATCCAATTTAGATATTATGAGTTCTCACTGGCAGGTGCAGGCATGCCCAGGCCCCTTATCGGGGCCGGGCTAAGCGCAAAGCAGCTTCAGATTGTTGTTGTTGATGAGTCTGGACCAAATCAGAAATGATGTGTTAGGCAAGACAAACTAAATTTGTACAACAGGAATCAAAACTGCATGTTCTACAGGACTACAGCACAGTTAGATCCTCCATAAATATAATATTATAATATGTGAGCAGAAGTTCGGTGTTGTGCTCTATGACAGCCTAGGAGCAGATGCTGCCACTATAGAAAGAAGCAGGCAAGCCACCAGCCATATGCCCAGGAATAAGCCTCTATAACAAATTGTCAGTAGATACAAACACAAGATCAACTAGAAGCAAATCACCAATGAAGCAAAAAACACATAATACGAACCTGAGCAAATGGTTGCATGGATTCCTGTGGATGAACAAATGGGACTCCCGGGTGTGCAGGCATAGCAAATTGCTGTGAAGCATGCATGAAAATTGAAGGCCTTACAGGAGCACCAGCTTGACCAGGACTGTATGGTGCCATGCCACCATCTGGAGGACCATACCCAATCGCATTAGGTGCTTGTGCTGTTGACCACGTCCCAGGAATGTGCTGAGCTATTGGCCTTGGTTGCTGTTCAACAGCAACTGGAGACCGGTGCGCTGAGCCAAGCTGGGGGAACTCAGTGTTGTAGCTAACAGCAGGTGCATACAGAGGTTGGATGGTGTACGGACCACCATTAAATCCAAACCCCGGATTGAATCTCTGAACGTACCTGCAGATACGGTTGGTGAAACAGATTTATATGTAAAGGAGGTGGACCAAATGTAGACAAAATGGAGAGAACTACTGAAATACATGATATTAATATATTATTCATAGTAGCTTAGTCATCTTCATTGGGAAAGTTACATAAGACGATTTTAAAGGTCACTACTAAAAAATTGCACACTTCAAATAGCGATTTCTCATATAGCTCTGGCAGGGTATCCCATCGCCAGTTGTAAAACTCAAACTTGGCAAATTGATTTGCCCTTATAGTTTTATTAGACTATATAATTTAAGTTAAAATAGAGCATTTTCTGCAACAAAAATAGCATGAAACATGCCATATATGAAAAACTATGCAGCAGAAACACTGCTGAACAAGAATTTCCCAAGGGAGATAACAACAGATCAATGAATTACTCCCTCCGTCCCAGAATAAGTGTTCATCTGAGTTTAGTCAAACTTGTCTTTAACCAATTATTTTTATAAATATAAATTATTTTTAATATATATAAAATATATATTATGAAAGTATTTCTTATGAAGAATTTAGAAGTACAAATACTAGGTTTTTAAAGTTAACCAAATCTATAGAAATCCTTGGTCAAAGCTAGATGGCACGAAACCCAAACAAAACTTAATTTGGGACAGAGGTAGAACAAGAATCTGACCTGTCATAGCTTCTGTCATAATCAGGATCTTTGCGTTCTGACTCACGATCTCGGAAAATTGCAACCCTATTGTTTTGCCTGTTTCTGTTGACTGTAGGCTCCTTCTCATTCTTGTTCCTATTTGACCTACTGCTAGCTGATGTGGTAGTCAAACTCCTTCCAAGAGTAATTTCAGACCCTTGACCCAATCTATTACTTGAGTTCAACTCCAAGGATGTTGACCTATGTAGAGTATTCGGCACTGCCACTTCATGAACTGGTCTTCCATCAGCAGAATTACTGCTATTGCTGTCGTTGAATATTCGAGCTCGAGCTTTGTTGTATTCCTCTTTTCTTTCTTCAACACTTTTCTGAAGGTTGTCTGTAGAAGAGTGGGCACTAGAAATGTTCATGCTATGGAGGCTCTTCTGAGGCCTCTGCTTGATAGCTACTTTAGCTACAGAATTGCTTTCTTCCTGTGGCAGATTAACTGGAATGTCTGCAAGGCATACAGCAGGAAGTCGGCACTCAGAAGAAGTTTTACGGAGGATAATACGAGAACCAGTTCCGTCAGGTAAACTGTTGTCTGGTATAGCAATTGACTGGAGGAAATAGTGTTGTGCCAGGCGGTGTGCAGCAAGGCGCAGATAAGAAGTTGGAAGACCTGTGAATTCAAACTGAGTCTGCTTGGGGTCACGAATGAACTTGATAATGTCTTGCTCCATTCTTAGCACTGCAAGAGAACAAGTGTCATGTATGATATAACAAACTCATGCATAAAACCTAAATGCAGCTCATATAAAACATCCTGAAGTGCATTCCTACAATCCAGGGACAACAGAGAAAACAATGTAAGAAAAACAATCACTTAAACCACTTTCCATAGAACGCAGTTGAAACACTAAACCCTTGGTACCAAAACTAACAGAGTTCTTCTGGAACCATACAACTACCAAGCGCACAAGCAGCATACAAAAAGATTCAGTTGTAATACTACTGGGCCCTGGTATTCACAATTTCAGATTCGCTGTTTGCTATTCCCATATGAAGCTTGTATGGAACTCACATGTGTTATCCGTATTCATCGCATTGAATAGGCAGTGTGTTAAGAAGTCGGTTAAGATGGACCAGCCATCTGCATAGTTTGGGTAATTCTGCAACGGTCCATGATGCAGCTGCCACAAGCCATCAGGGTCAAAGCTGAAACAGATACAGCTGCAACATAACTAGCGAAGCTAAGACAAATCTAGAAGGAACGTGACCAAACAAGAAATGTGGCACCCAAGCCCCATCTGCTCTAGTGACAAGGCCTTTCCTATTCTCCAACTAGAAGCAAGTAATAACTGGCACGTATCCTGACTTAACTGACCTAATAAAACGGAATAGGGTGCTTTACCTACCTGATGACGGAACAGCTCAAGTAGACAGCACAAGCAAGCAACTGGATCGTGAGCAAAATGGAAAAAAACTGCAGAGAAAATCCACGAGAATTGTTATACCAGAGAGCCTCTCCCGCGGCTTCTCGAGCGCCTCCCGGAGGAACTGATCGACCTGTGCAACGGGATCCTCGCGCGCGGGAGCCGCCGCGGCCGGAGGAGCCTGCTGCTGGGACGGTGGCGCCGGCGGCTGGTCCTGGTCGTCGGCGAGGTCGGGCGACGACGAAGTCCGGCGCGCGGAGAGGATGAGGCGGCTCATGGACCCTTCGATGTCGGCCGTCTCCCACGAGTCCGGCGCGGGCGAGGAGGCGGCAGCGTCGTCGGCAGGGTCCATGTCTGTCGTGCAGCGGGCGCGATCCGGAGCTAGAGGACGGAGCGGCACGGGGCGCCGAGGCTGGAGGTGGCAGCGACGGCGTCCATGACGCGGATCTGGAGAACGCGCTAGGGTTTGGTCTCGAGCCGGGGTGGGTGAGAGAGGTGCGAAGTGGGGAGGAATCTGCAGACGAGCGGGACCAGCCCAGCCCACCCAGGAGGAAGAGGAAAGGATAGGGAAGGGCTGGGAAGTTACAATTTTAACCCTGCGGCGGGAACAGCCGCACAGGAAATGCGGCCCCAGCTTCCGACAGGGTCGATCTGGGTAGGCGATGCGCGTGTACTGCAGTCTGCTCGCGCGGGTTTCGCTGCCATGGAAGAAAATGGAACGTGACGGACGCGGTTTTCCTTCCGTTTCAAATCAACGCGTTGTTGCACGAATTTTGTTAGAGCATCTCCAACCGATTTTGCATGCCCTTCTTCATCTTTGATTTTACAGCAAATGACCTTGAAATCATCTCCAACCAGGTCTGTATCCCGCTCCTTATCACTGTTCAAGTCTCCATTTTCTCCTCCCAATTCTCTACTTCTAGCAACTCAAGCTCGCTCCGTATCCGGCAACCGTCGCCAACAATTTGGCCGTTCGCGCCAGCTTCCACGAGATGAAGCTTCCTCTTCCTGCTTTCCTGTTCACGCGAGGAGTTGATTTGTGAGGTCCGAGCAGATGATTTGACTGGATTCGAGAAAGAGAGAAGTTACGAGCAAGAGAAGAGTTACCAGATTTGAGAGAGAGAGAGAGGCGACCAACAGAGCAGCAGCACCAGCACGGATGCAAGAGATGCGTTCGCCGCTCGCTTCGGTCCTGCAGCCGCGGCCACAGGCCCACAGCAGGAAGCAGATGCTCAGCTTCATGTTTGCCTCGTCCTCGTGCCCCTCCGCCCCTGTCCCAGCCGTCGACAGCGGCGTGGCTGCGGATGCCGTGACAGTGATGCTGCTGCAGTGTCGATCGAGAAGGAAGAAGCGGATGAGTCAAGGTGGTGGAAGCGGACAGGAGCACGGCGGCGGGCGCGGCCCACGCGGCACGAGGCGGTGTGGCGCGAGGAGGAAGAGGATGGGACTGTAGATGGCTATTCGGAGTACGGGTTAAAGAATCGGTTGGAGTTGAACTGATAATACATAGTGAAAATAAGATGAAAGATGCTCTATTTGAGGAGATAGGGAGGCAAAAATGGAGAATCGGTTGGAGATGCTCTTACAGCCTAGAGTCGGATGGACCGTTTAGCATAGGTTCGTGCAGCTACAACCAAATGATTACGGCGCTGACTGCTCTACCAACCGAAGAACCTTCGAGAGCAAAAAACATGAACAATACGTACCTTGGGCTGGGCTCGAGTTATTGCTAATCACTCTGTTTTAAATTTTATTGTTAGTGTCAAGAATCATATATGTCGGTTACTTGTGACACCAAAATTAATACGAAACCTAGCGAAAGATTTAGGCCCATGGGCCAAAGCTACGACCCACTGAAAACTTCATTACGCAAAATCTCGACCCCTCAAGGGTCAGGGCTACTCGAAGGCTTGGCTCCGTCGTCGGAGGGCCAGGGCTAACTGACAATGGGACCCGTTCAGACGATGGACGAGAATCGTGCCACTTCCTCAACGATCAACCCCTGACAAGCGCAAATATTCCTGACACTATACCGCAAAAGGTAAAGCAACCTCGCAGGAGAAAAAACAAGCCGGCAAGAAGGAAAAGCAGTCCAACAGACATTAAAACGAATGGTAAAGCAACTTTTGTCCCTCTGCGATGGACAAAAGATGATCGAAGGACACCGACAAGCTCTTCTGGTGCCAGCGGGCGCCAGAGGATCAACCTCGCAGAAGACCGCGGCCTCATCTGTCAGGAGGCCGCCCAATTTCATAGGCGCCAAACCTTGTAACCTCGGTCTGACCCCTATATAAAAGGGTATCGAGGGGCCTTAGACGAAGGGATTCAACAAGCTACGATACACAAACTTCCACATACATGCGCTAGGGTTATTGCTCGAGCTAATATGATCAATTCTCTCTCTGGACGTATCATATTACACCTCCATTGTGACCCGAACTAGTTATCTCTTGAGTCTTTCGTAGACTATGCCACCTCGATACGAAGAGCGCATATAGTCCCTCTCCAAATACGTAAATTCTACAGTGTCGATGGTCAGAACACTGACAGTTGGTGCGTCGAAGGAGGCTTTTTGTGGTGCGCTTTCGCTTTGCTTTGTCGATGGCTTCGATCTTTGCTCTGGTGGGAGAGACTTCAATCTCTCACCTTCGTTTTGAGAGCTTCACAGTTGCCGTCGCTTGTGACGGTCGATCGTGCTACATCCCCGTCTTCACCGCTGACCAGGCCTTCCGCTTTGGAAGTCTGGACTTCATCGCCGACCAAAACGGCGAGCTTCATCTGCAGGCCCCGCGCAAGAAGCGTGCGGCCAGCAATTGTTACATCCTACTAGCAGTGTAAGACAATATGAATTTTCCTTAGAAACAGCGTGTCGGGCGATGGTATATCCTATAAGAAACTATTAAATAATCAAGCATAGACTGTACCCTGAACATGGAAATGGAAGCCTCCTCAAATAGCTTGTGGCCTTGTCACAGCCCGTATGATGCAACCCATTGTGAGAGCAGAAGATGAGCAGACCCTTGAACGGATCCCTTGAGCACTCCTGCTAGACAAGAGAAATCCAAAAGAGGAAATGAACTCATCAACAAATCATCACGAATGACGGTTCTAAACCCGGGAGACCAGAAGCCCCAAAAAATCCCCTGTCCCAAGCAATCGAGTTGGACGGATCCAAGATCCACAAGAACTAAAACCAACCCTATGATGGAAGGGCACGGTCCTAGGGAAAAGGAGGTCATCCAAGAACTTTGAGCCATAGAGAGAGGACGCAAGAGTAGCAGCACTTGGATCTGGAAAGCAAAAATCACCGAAGCTGACGGGGAGGGAACGAGCTACTCAAAGGCAGTTGTTGTGCCCTCACCCATGGAAGAATGGTATGTGACCTCACGCAAGAAGGGATAAGGTTTAGATTTTTGACTATTTTTTTAATGATTTCTCAAAACGGCTGTAGCCGAAGGGTTGTATACGCGTGGCTGTCATAGCTGAAAAGGATCAAAGATACCGAGAAAGAGGGTTAAATCGATAGACTTATAGAACTTAATTTCGCTACAAATTTATACTAAAAAACTCGACCACAACAAGAACAACCTAAGCAATTCTAATAGGCCAAGACCCTTAACAATGCTAGTAGAAAGAAAAGACGACAAACAAAATACTAGCAAGGAATCATAAAGCAACCTATAACTCCACTCAAAAAGTATGAAATGCGGAAAGTAAAGAGAGAGTTAAGAAAATACTCAATGATTTTTTGTGAGGTCTCGAAAGGTTGGCGCCTTCCTCTAATCTTCGTTGGAGCACTCCTATCGGAGTACGACCTTCCCGCCATTCCCAAAATGGTGCTCTCTAGGGTGCGCTTCACCCCCAGAGTGAAGACACCGGTGGCCTGCCTGTCGCACACAATACCCAAGCGCTAAAGCAAGTCTCCAAAGCTCGGGCGCTCACTCTTGATGTCTCTTTCGAGCGGGGGACCTGAAATAGCGTACAAACTTGACGTTGACTTTCACAATCTCCTTGGAAGCATGGACACCGACTCTTAACCGATCTAGGCTGCCAAGACCAAGAGTAATAGACAAAGATCACTCTTCTCAAGCCCTACAAGCTCTAGAAGTGTATGAATGCTCTTTATCACTCTCCTACTAGCACTAAAGATCTCCAATCTTGTCTTGTGCTCTCTTGATGGTATCCTTTGTGCTCTCACAAGTTTGCTCCAGCAATTCAGACCTCAGGCACATGGCAAAACGTCCCCCTCCACGGTTTAAATAGGCTCCACGCCCAGAAACAACCTTTGGAACATGAAGTCATAAAGCTGTCTGCTTTATCCAATCATCGAACTGTCCGGTGACTGCTCCCACCGGACTGTCCAGTGACTTGTCTTCTCGCAGACCAAGGAAACACCCTCTTTGGAATTCATTCCATGTGGCACCGGACTGTCCGATGCATACCTTCACTGGACTGTCTGATAACCTTCTCTTTTGGACTTCTAGAAACCTCTTCTGGACTTCAGCTTCTGGCACACTGGACTGTTCGATCACTGCACCACCGGACTGTCCAATCACTGCACCACCGGACTGTTCGATGACTGCTCCACCTCGACTTCAGAGAGCACTTCTCTGGACTGGCTCCTTCAGAGCTCACCGGACTATCCAGTGACTACAACTTCATTTGGACTTGAGCTTCGGTCTTTGACTCCACTTCCTCTGCTATCTTCAGTGCTTTCTGAGCTAATTAAGGAGCATTCACACCCTCTGACACTTGTATGACAAAAAACAAATGACTTGACCCCCCTTAATAGTACCGACGATCCTATGGACTCTCTAGCCTTAGTCCTCCGACGCCTGAAACTCCTCTTCTTGGGATCGTCCTTTGTCAACCATCGAGAAACCCACCATGTTATAAAAATTAGCAGGGTGGAACCTACAATCACAACCATTAGCTATAGTGTTCATTCAATCACCAAAATCAATCCATACATTTTAGGAGGTCATGAAGCTTACAATCTCCACATTTTTAGTTATTGATGACAATCATAGTACTCACAATCAAATTTCAAACGAGATGAAATGAGATAAAGAAGAAAACACATCTCGAAGAAATACTTACCCTCTTACGTTGATAACTCCCCCTAGAAATTTGCATGAGTTCTCCCCCTTTGTCATCCTTTGGAAACTATCTCTCTCCTATTGTCAGGACACTCTCTCCTCTTTTGTCATCTAATCATATGAAAAAATGGCATTGAGGAAGCATAAAGAGAAGAGAGACGTTGTAAAGATAGAGGTTAGTACATGATAGATATAACAGGAAGTGCAACGCATTAGAGAACCTGCAAGAAAATCACAACTCAGGGAATCATACACAATAAATTACAGGGGTTAGTCCAAAAATCAAGTGAATCTCAATGAGCTAAAAGGATCGAATAAAACACAAGCTTATGAAAATATCATAAAAGAGCCAACGAAATCCGCCAAACAAAAACCAGAGCCTTAACTACCCATCCACGGCCTCCTCCTTGATAGTTAGCCTCTCAAGCGATACAACCACATGGCACACTCCTGACTCTCTAGACCTATGGAAGATCTAAATCTCTGCAAGCGCGGCTGGAGGGTCGGGTGCAGTGACTACTGGTAGCTGCTCCTCTGATGCTAACTCGACTGCTGGCGCTACTAACTCATCTCCTGGCTGCTCGGCATCATCAAAGGAACTCAAATAGGAAGAAAACGTCGGCGAAGGCTCCTTGTCATCAACTAAAACGGGCTGATCTGCACTGGCAAGGGCTTGAGCTGCGTCCTCTGTAGAGTATCCGGTATCGATCAGGATAGCTGCATCAGACACACTGGGCTGCTCAGTTGTGGTAGCTGTGGGCTCTGCCTCTGAAACCTCTGGCAGTGGCTCTGTCAAAACTGACTCAACAGTTGTAGCCTCGAAGGCAAGAACTCTCGAGGCAAGCGGAGAGCTACCAACTGTTGTCCCTATCTCCAATGGAGGTACTGACACTCTAGGCCCAACAGATGCAAATAGTGCCGATATGAGGTACGAGGAAACTGGAGAGTACTGAGATGAGGTAACTGGCATACTTACTCCTTCGGTAGTCGCTGTTGTCCTTGCTACTCCAAATGGTACGAGTGGTGATAACGGAGCTGAGAGCAGGGTACTGAAGCTGGGCTGCTACTGCTGTAGCTGTGCTGTAAATGCTGGCACAGAAGAGTATTGTGGCTGAGGAGCTGTGGGTTGTTGCTGCAAGGCCACGAGACCCGGTAGCGTGGACGTCGAAAATGCAGGCAATGGTGGTATACCGATTTCCTCGAGATAAGATGCAATCGCTCCAAATTCGGCAGACATATATGATATGGCCGCTGCCATCTCTAGCTGAGTCCGCTGCGACCTCTCATGAAACTCTTTGTCCTGCCGTTTGCTCTCCTCTGTAAGCTCCCTCTCCATCCAGAGCCTCTCCTTAATTTGGAGGCGCTTGAGTCGGATCCTCTCCTCGAACTTGGCCCTTTCACGTCGAATCCTCTCCTCCCACTCCTGCCTGAATCTCATCTGCTAAGTCTGCTCTGCCTAAATAGCATATAATCAGGTAGCAAGTGCAGGGTCAGATGTGGCACGAGAGATAGTAGTCTCGGCCTGACCTGGAGCCTCAGTGCTCTCAACCCCTGGCTGTGCTTCCTTTGGAGCCTCTGTCTCAAGCTTAACTCATCGAGGGCTGTGGTTTCCTCTCCTCCAAGGGTGCTCTGAGAATCGGATACTCGAAGAATACTAGAGTTGGACGGCATAGCAGAACTGAAGGCAGTTGTTATCTCTAGCAACTCAGCATACCTTGCCTCAGTCATCACTCCGGCTCTCCTCAGCAACAGACAAATATATGCGGCAAAAGGTAACTGATGTGCTCCTATTCTCTCATAGATAACATTCTCTATCTGCGCTAGCTGTAGAATAGTTTGATCAAATGTCTCATGCCTCAGCAGAAAGCATAGCAGCTACTGATGAAAAATGATAACTGGCTCTCTATAGCCAGCTCTAGGTGCTAGAGTCTTGCCCAGCAACCCTCTCAATACACGAGCCTCGTGTGTAAGCCTCAGAGGGTGCCTCTAGTAATGCTCTCCATGCTGTGGCGAGTACGCAATACTCATCCTCTCGTCACTCGGCTCTATCCCTTCAAATGGTCGGTACAGTTGCAGAAAATCCGGATGGGCCAGTGTATGGATCCGTGTCTCTGAAGATAGAAATTCCAAAGCAGCAATGACATCAAATTGCTCAAACCGGTGTGGCTCCCCCCTGTAAATGAACCAAGCTAAGAACGGTCTAGGGAGATACACAGGGAGGCGTAGAACTGTAATACCACCTCCTCACTAAACCTCAGGGCTGGGTAACGATCTCAGTCAATCCAAGCAGATAAGCAATATGCTCCTCCGTATCGGTCTCAGCTCCTCTGCTCAGTGCCTCAAAAGAACAATGGTGGTAAGTAGCAAACACTGATCTCTTGCCCTTAGTGACAAGCTGTCTCCCGAGAGCATCATATATCCTCCGCTGATGTATGGTCCAGAACTGACTAGCATCTGCATGACTCTCAGTGGGGACCTAGACTGTGAAATCAACTCTCCTCTTGGCCTTTATGGCCGGGCCCTTGACTTTCAACAGGTCAACCTCCTCCTCAGCAATTCTGGCCATGGCCTGGCGAGCTCGCTCGGCTCTACTAGTGTACACACTGCAGACCCTAGACCTCTGGTGAGGGCACCTCTGTAACCTCGGCTGTAAAGTTCTCTGGGTTGCCTCTCCCTCCGCCGTTCACGACTGCTTACTGGCAGAGCTCTCTGCGGCTGCATCTTTGCTACCAAGGGGGTGGTCACCACTCTCTGTCGGGTCGACCTCCTCAGCTCTCCCTGTCCCTCAGCACCTCTAATCCTCAGAGCATCAGACCTCCTGTGTGGAGGCACATCCACATATGCTGTTGCCAACGCACGATCACACTCAGGGTCACATGTCCTCTGCTTCTTTTTCTTCTTCTCAGGCTCTACGGCCTTGCCGTTCCCCTTCTCATCAGAAGATCTCTGACGGCCCATACTATCAACTATCACAAGAAAAACTGCCTCTGAAGCTCAACTAACCAGCGGACCACAAAAGATAGGATTAAGAGCTTGGCTCTTAACCCGTCCAAGAAAGTTCTGGACTGCCGCTGAGAATCGAACACTGTCACTAACCGCTGTCCTGAACCACTGCCACAAACTGTCACTGCACCACATAGAAACAAATATAGGTTGTAAGCAACGCAGGCAAGTGACACACATAGATATCCTAGCGGTGGAACAAGCAAGGACATATCACCGATCAAATAAAGCAAATAAGATCAACGGTGATATCGACGGATTAATGCCACAATTTAAATAATAAGCAATGCATCCAAATTGTGACACTAGCTACAGGAGGACTCAATGCCATATCAAAATATTCAAGAGATAACTTCAATATGGCTCTAAGTACAGGAATTGTTGACTAATCACGTCAATTGGCAATAAAAGATGGAACTTTTATCATTTATACAAATTTTTTACAATTAATCAATACAGGAACATGCGGGGCATTTTCAATCAAATGGATTGTGGTAGTAACGACACCCCGGATAAAGAAGTACCGAATACCACTGAAGAGAATTCTGGAATCACGTCCGATTGCATAGGAAACCAAAACCCTACAAGGGTTTTTGCTGGGAAAGCTAGGGCTCGGTTGCAGTGATAATCGACGGCGAGGACTTAAACTACGGCGGCGTGCTCAGGTTGGAAAGAAGCTCAGCACGACAGAGCATGCGGAGGCATGGCGGCAAAGCAATGGTGAAGGGCCGCGCTTGGCAAAGGTCAGCGCGGGCTAGGGCACGACAGCGCTCGGGGGCAGAGTTGCGGCAAGTGCGAGGAAATGAGCAGCGCGGAAGCAGAGGCCGGCGAGGGCAGTGCGGCGTTGGTGACGGCAGGCACACGACGGTGATGGGCGCAGTGCACAAGCGGCAGAGGCGGTGCTCGGCGGCATCGACGATGAAAGATACGTACGAGTTGGAAAGAGAAACAGAAACACAAGCGCGGTTTAGTTAAAATAGAATCAACGGCTGGATTCAAAGCACAAGAAATGGATGGCCGTGATTCACCGATCAAACCGATCGCCGGACTGCCCGGTCCTACATGTTTGTTAGGTGACTCCAAAAAGCCGGATTGTACGGTGTCTACCGAGAACCGATTCAAGACAGAGAAGCACTCGTCTTCTTGTCACCAGACTGTCCGGTGAGCCCGCCGAATTGTCCGGTGTCTGTCCAATTGTGTAAAGTGACTGATCACAAAGATATAGTCACCAGACTGTCCGATGAAGACGCCGAAATGTCTGGTGACCTCAAGGAATTGCATACTCAAAGAATTTCTTTCTAGAATTAGAGTGTCCTAAAAAAAGCCAAATAAATACTACACTTGTCTAGAAAGGGAACTCTCAAACACTCCTTTGCAAATAAATAACTCTCGAAGGGTTCAAGCCCCGTTTGGAATGCAAGAATTTCACAGGAATCAGTTCAATTTCACAGAAAAAACAGAGAAATTAGAAAAATTCCTCCGTTCCAAACGGAGCCTTATAGTTTTTACAAATGGTAATAAGATCGAGTAATAAAACCCAAGCGAGAAGGCGCCAAAAGGGAATGTATGAACCCATGTTCACAGTCCGCGTAAGTGGAAATCGTAGAGACCGTTAGACACAGGGTTCAATGGCATTAAGCGCGCAATTGCTTTAGTTATCCCTTCTAAGAGTGTGTGAATCCATAGGAGCAATGTAGTCACTTTCTCCGGGGGTAACGCTTCCTCCGTGGTTCCTATATGCAATGCATGCTCAACAAGCTAGCTAAATGTAAAGAATTTAAAGCATACCATGTATGCAAGCAAATTTAAAGACATTGCATAAAAGAAACCTATTCAACGCCAAGTTTGGCCCATCTCAAGCTTGTTCACCATAAGCCCACCGCTTTGCCTTGAGATAGCCAAAATACCTTCTCAAGCTCTTCTCCGTGCTTATAGATATCTCAAGATGGTTAGGCGTTGACTAATTTTTTATTCTTTTTTTATCTTTTTACACATGATGCATAATAGTGCAAACATCTAGTCAACGAAGGAGTCCTAACTACCATGCAAGATAAGAAAAGAAACATATTCTACTATGTACAAGAGAAAGCCTACTTGAAGAGTAGATTAGCGTTGAAGCTCGATCACATGCATGTTGTGGACTTCTAGAATCTTTGATTTGCTTCATGGTCCACCACCTTGGTCCCTTCACTTCTTGGGAACCCGTGAGAGTTTAGGCTTCCTCTCTCGGTCTAGGATCACCTTGGGGACCCAAATCTTCTTGATTGTCTGTTTGTCATTTGACGGTTCGAGAGGCTTCGCCTTCACCTTTTCATCCTTGGCTCTAAAGAGCTTGTAGTGCACATCTTCATAGAAAAGGTTAGCGTTAGGCATAATCTTAGGTTTGCTCACCTTAGGACAATCCTTGGAGCGGTGTCCATCACGGCAACACTTCTCACAATAATAGTCATCCGTCATAAGCGAGACTATCCAAGCGGGATCTCATCTTCGTTGCCAATGATGTTGATAAAGGAAGGATATGATCCTAGGCCCTTGTGGTTGTAGTTGTTGACAAGGTACTGGCTTAGGATTTCCTTTTAAATTTGTTTTCCTCTAGTGAGCCGCTCAAAAGTATCGATCACGGCCTCTCTCTCTTCCTTTAGCTTCATGTATTCATTCAAAATAGATGGCTCAAGAGAAGTACTCTCCTCAGAGAGAGTTGAAGTAGAAGCTTCATTTAAATGCTTAGGAGAGTCAAAGAGAGAGTTAAGATCAAGAGCCTCATGGGTGAGAACCAATGCCTTATGCTTCTCATTTAGCTCTACGTTCTTCTCCTTGAGAGACTCATAAGACTCACGTAGAACACCATGAGAGTGCTTTAGGGCATTGAGCTCACCCTCAAGCTCCCGAACTCGAAATACCGCTACTTCGTACTCCTTGGTCACCACCTCAATCTTCTTGTTTTTCTTGATGATCGTCTTATTGGCCTTCTCAAGAAAGAGGACTAGATCGTTGTAGCTAGGTCCATCATCCTCATCATTATAGTCCTCCTCTTCTTCATTAAGATCATCATTTTCATCCACATAGCCCTCACAACTTCGAGCCATCAAGTAAATAGGTGGTGGTGGTAGCTTATTGGCGGATCTCATCATAGCAATACCCGCAAGCTCTTCTTCAATAGAAGAGGAGGGATCCGAATCATCACCATCAGTGAGCCACTCACCAAAAATGTAAGCCTTGTGCGAGGACTTCCTATTCTCCTTGCTCTTGCTCTTCTCTTTGACGAAGAACTTCTTTTTAAGCTTTCTCTTGGGCTTGTGTTCTTCGTCCTCACCTCACAATATGCTTCCTTCTTGCTCTCCATCTTGGGATTAGGACACTACTTAGCAAAATAACCTTTCTTGCTAGAATTGAAGCATCCGGAGTTTCGCTTCGAGGATGAGGGTCTTCCTTTGCGAAAAAACTTCTTCATTAAGGGCGCAAGGTCCTCATTGTCGCTCTCATCATCCTCATCTTTCTCTACCTTCTTTTCTTATTGTTCTTGCCATGGGGATATTCTTCAACTTGAAGGGCAAAATTTTTGGTCAATTGAGTGTCGGTGGAGGTGCCCAACATGTAACCCTCATGGGCCAAGAGCTTGCCAAGCATGATGTCCACAGTGAGAGTAGTCATGTTGGCTTGAAAGAGACACGTGACGATAGCATTATAGCTTGGCGGCAACAACCTTAAGAGCTTCCTCATGATCTCAACATCTTCAATTTTGCTAGTGAGGCCCAAGGCATTGATCTTCTCCACCACTACATGCATACAAGAGTAAACATCGTTAGCTTTTTCATGTGGCAACATAGTGATAGAGTCATATTTGTTCTTAAAAACATAGTAACCCTCTTCCTTAACCTCGGCGGAGCCCTCGTGTATATTTTGTAATTGAGACCAAATTTTATTAGCGGTGCAAGAAGCATTGCTCTAAGAAAATACATTCTTAGAAATGCATCCAAAGATAGCATTTTTGGCCTTTGCAATAAACTTTATAAATATAGAATCAAGTCTCTCATCACTTGTCACGCTTTCTCATCGATCGACTCTAGATAGGCTTGCATGCGAGCCTTCTAATATGAGTAATCGTCCTCATCGAATACAGGTGGATTCTCCATCCCGTTCGGCATCCTTACTCAAGGCGTGAAGCCCAAAAATGAGCACTTGGCGCTGATACCACTTGAAAGGAATAAAAGCACTGTGAAGAGAGTTGAATCAGTGGACTTATAAGATTTAATTCGCTACAAACTTAAACTATGGGACTCAATCAAAACAAGAGCAATCTTAAGCAATTCTAGTAGGCCAAGACCCCTAAAAATGCTAGTGAAAAATAAAGACAACAAGCACGCACTAGCACGATAGCCACCAAGAGTAATCACAAAGCAACCTAGCAACTCTACTCAACAATATAAAATGCCGAAAGTAAAGAGAGAGAGTCAAAAGAACGCTCAGTGATTTTTCTCGATGTCTCGGAAGGTAGGCGTCTTTCCCTAATTCTCGTTGAACCACTCCAGTCAGAGTCTTGGTTCCTCCCGTCGTTCTCGGAACGATGCTCACAAAGGTATGCTTCACTCCCGGAGTGAAGACACCGGCGGCCCGGCTGTCGCACACAATACTCAAGCGCTAGAGCAAGCCTACAAGGCTCAGGCGCTCGTTCTTGGTGTCCCTTTTGAGCGAGGGACCCGAAATCGCATGCAAACTCGGTGTTGTCTTCTACAATCTCCTCGGAAGCTTGAACACCGACTCCTAACCGGTTTAGGCTGCTAAGACCAAGAGTAATAGACAAAGATCACTCCTCTCAAGCCCCACAAGCTCTAGAAATGTATGAATGCTCACTATCACTATCCTACTAGCATCAAAGATATCCAATCTTATTTTGTGCTCTTTTGATGGAGTCTTTTGGCCTCTCACAAGTTTGCTCTAGCAATTCAGACCTCAGGCAAAGGGCAAAACGTCCTTCTCCACGGTTTAAATAGGCTTCAAGCTCAGAAACAACCGTTGGAACGTGATGTCATAAAGTTGTCTGCTTTATCCAATCACCGGACTGTTCGGTGACTGCTCCCACCACACTGTTCAGTGACTTATCTTCTCGCAGACCAGAGAAACACACTTTTTGGAATCTATTCCATGTGACACCGGACTGTTCGGTGCATACCTTCACTGGAATGTCCGGTGACCTCCTTGTTTGGACTTCCAGAGACACCTCTTCTGAACTTTAGCTTCTGACTTACCGGACTGTTCTGTCACTGCACTACCGGACTGTTCGGTCACTGCTCCACCTTGACTTCAGAGAACACCTCTCTCAGGACTAGCTCCTCCAAGGCTCACCGGACTGTTCGATGATTGCAACTTAAGCTGGACTTGAGCTTCGGTCTTCAACTTCGCTTTCTCTGCTATCTTTAGCGCTTTCTGAGGTAACTAAGCAGCATTCACATCCTCTAACACTTGTATGACAGGAGACGAATGACTTGACCCCTCTTAATAGTATCGCGATCCTATAGACTCTCTAGCTAGTCCTTAGCTTTAGTCCTCCAACGCTTGGAACTCATCTTCTTGGTATCATCTTTTGTCATACATCGAGGAAACCCACCATGTTGTAGAGATTAGTGTGGTGGAACCTACAATCACAATCGTTACCTATCCTGTTCATTCAATCACCAAAATCAATTCATACCTTTTAGGAGGTCATGAAGCTTACAATGCTCCTGTTCACTCTTCTACTAGCACCAAAGCTCTGTAATCTTGTGTTCTGCTCTCTTCTTGGTGTCTCTTAGCCTCTCATAAGTTTGTTCTAGAAATTCAGGCCTCAGACACACTGAAAAACGCTCTCCTCCCCGGTTTAAATAGGCTCCAGGCCCAGAACCAACCATTGGAATGTGTCATAAAGCTCACTGCTTTTCCCAATCACCGAACTATCCGGTGACTCTTCACACCGAACTGTCCAGCACACCATCGGACTGTCCGATGATTCCATCTTTTAGCAGACCAGGGAAACATCCTCTCTAAAATCCATTTCATAGCACTAGATTGTCTGGTGCATACCTTCACCGTACTGTCCGGTGATTGTCACTTTTAGATTTACAAAAGACACTTTTCTGTACTTCATCTTCATGGACACCGAACTATCCAGTCACTGACCCACCGAATTGTCTGATGACTTCTTGACCTCGACTCCAAAAAACAACTTTTCTGGACTTCTGATCTTCTGGCTCACAGGACTATCTGGTGACCCTCCTAAAGCTGAAAACGTGAGGCTTTTTCTTCAACTTCACTTAGGCTTCGCTTACTTTGTTTTCTCCGTCATCTTCTGTGCATTCTGAGGTAACTAAGAGCATTCATATTTTTTAACACTTGTATGACCAAAAAACGAATGACTTGACCCCCCTTTAATAGCACCGATGATGCTTTGAAGTCTCTAGCTAATTCTTAGCCTTGGTCCGCCAACATCCGATACTCCTCGACTTAGAATCGTTTATGTCATCTATCGAGAAAGCCCCACCATGTTAATGCAGAAATTACAGGGTGGTACCTACAATCACTACTGTTACCTATGGTGATCACTCAATCACCGAAATCTATTGGGACTTTAAAGGTTATGAAGCTAACAATAGTGCAGCGCAGCAACAAGTAGCTGAAGTGAAGGAGCCCAGAAATTGAACGAGGGTTAGCAGAGCCATTAGACAGGGCACTTTGGTTTTCGTGCTTGAAGCTAAAACGTTAGTTGTAATGCGATGAAGGAGTATAAAAAGTCCTACTCAAATAGTAGCTGATTTGTTCATCGCATCAAGAAATTAAATGATATGAATCCAAGTTCGCACCACCCAAACCCAAGCAAGTTCGTTTTCTTCTACGAACTAGGGAAATCAAACTAGTCTCACGGGGAAGCTAAACCACAATATGATGAGTTATCTCCGCTCTCTTTTCCCGACCATTAAAAAAAGGATTAATCTGGTATTTTGGACAAGCTAGATTCGATTTTCCAAAATATCATATTTGGAAAAAGTAGAGAAGAGGCAGCTCTCCAAACAGGGCGGATGTTTGTTAAAAGCTGTTTCTGCATTTTTTCTCATTTGTACTCTTCTCTGTTTTTTAATTGATGTCGCTGTTGACTTCTAAATTCAACTTTTACCATTCTTTTTATTAAAAAAATTGATACATTTTATATATTTTGATATAATTTTATTTATCATTAGAGTTATTTGAATCACAACTTAAAATTTTACATATTCAAACAAATTTTTTGAATAAAACAAATGGTCAAAATTGATTGTAAAAGTCAACGACGACATCAATTTAAGAACAGAGAGAGTATGTATAACCTGCTGAACTCATACCCCGCTTGGGAATCTTAAACTAAACCACAATATGATTAGTTCTCTCCATCTCTCATTTCCAGTCCATAAAAGAAAGTATTGGCGCCCTCTTTGAAAGCACTCTGTTATTAAAATTTTATTGTTAAGATGAGAGTTTAAATTTAAATACTTATTTTATATATGCTGCACACTACTAGTATTATGTCACGACGCGATATACTTGGGCATTCGGGCCGCTCGGCCCGGCACGGCTTGGCTCGATCGACGGCACGGGCCGGAAAGGCACAGCCCGACCAAGCACGACCAGCCG
>BCLF01000182.1:132737-146137 GCA_001602275.1 Zoysia japonica
TCTGCACTTGGACGCATACACTAGTACACTGATTAATCAATTGCTATACGAGTTATGATGGATTCTGCTTAGCTTTCGCCCTTTCCATTGCTTTGTGTGCTTATTTTATGGTGCCGGTCACAGACGACAGCGTCGCGATCATGATGGCGTTCCAGTCGCCGGGCGTCCAGGTGCTTGGCCTCACAACCATCTTCGGCAACTGCACAACCGAGCGCGCTACCCGCAACGCCTTGATCCTGGCATGGTTCCAAACGCCCTCTGCTTTACCTTTTCCTTTTGTTTATCTTCTCATCCATTCATCTGGATTTTGCTTACTCTGCGTGCTCTGAATGGACAGTGTGAGAAGGCAGGCCATCCTGAGGTTCCAGTAGCAGAGGGCAGCCACGAACCTCTCAAGGTATCAGCTCTGCTCATACGTTCTGCTGCTAGAAGACAACAGCTATTGTCTAGTATCAGTTCACTTGACACCTTTGCAGTTTCAGTGCTCGTGTTCTGGCTCCTGGAGTCCTGGCTGGTCCAATAAGCACCATTCAAACAATTCACTGAAAGTCTGAAATAAACCAATGAAAAGCTAATACAAATTCAGTACCTCTTCTTATTCAGTTAATTCATATATCTCTTCTTATTCAGATAATTTATAGTAACTTGTCCAAAAAAGACGACAACTGTAAAAGTCAGAAAAACTTGTACTCTGAAAGAATGTGGAATGCCTTCTTGTTAGTACCATTTGGTCAAGTCCATAGAAAAGCAAGCAAGCTTTATCTTCAGACTAGAATGCGCAGGTTGGCTAGTTCATTGAGTTGTGTGTTGTGAACAGGGTGGAAAGCCGCTTGTTGCTGACTTCGTTCACGGATCCGATGGACTCGGACACATCGACCTTCCTGATCCCACCAGCAAGAAAATCGAGCAAAGCGCAGCCGAGTTCTTGGTTGATAAGGTCTCACAGTTCCCCGGAGAGGTCTCTGTGCTCGCCTTGGGCCCTCTGACGAACGTGGCATTGGTATGCGAAACTTCTCGGACGCTGTAGGTTGAGGGCGTTTTCATCAGGCTGTAACGTATGATCCTGCTACATTATGTTTCAGGCCATCAAGAAGGATCCTTCCTTTGCGAGCAAGGTCAAGAAGATAGTCGTTCTTGGCGGATCTTTCTTCGCAGCAGGCAATGCCACGCCTTCAGCTGAAGCAAATGTAATGCCAGACGTTTTATTAGTCCTCTGAGCCATTACTTGATACTAGATCTCACAGGTATTTGCCTTTTCTTTTTCTTCACAGATCCACAGCGACCCTGAAGCAGCTGATATTGTTTTCACCTCTGGAGCAGACGTTTACGTGGTTGGCCTTAACATCACAACGAAAGTCAGTTTTACAGGTCCTCTATCTTTTCTGAAGTCTTCAGCAATTTTATCTTATTTCGACGAGAGCTATCGCTGGTCAACTTCCAATGCGAGAGTAGTGTGAACTTGCTTCGTGCTGCTTGCAGATGAGGATCTCTTGGAGCTGAGGAACTCGGAAGGGAAGCATGCCCAGTTCCTGTGTGACATATGCAACTTCTACAGAGACTGGCACGTCAAGTCTTACGGCGCCCCTGGTATCTGCGATCGATACAAATGTTGTCATATTCACACTTGAGTTCGGAGTAGTAATTGTGTTGGGCTCATATTCTCGCGTTTGATCAGTCGTTTTCCTCCATGATCCGGTGAGCTTCGCTGCTCTGGTTCGTCCGGAGTACTTCACGTTCAAGAAGGGCGTGGTGAGGGTGGAGACCCAGGGCATCTGCACCGGGCATACTTCCATGGACCTGGGACTGAAGAAGTAAGCGTTACGTCCTGTGTCGAATGTGTTCTTAATCTGCAACCAAGGTATCGTTACTGACCGGACCATCACTCGCTGTTGAATTGGTGCAGGTGGAACTCAGAGAACCCGTGGACTGGCTACTCGCCGATTTCAGTCGCGTGGACGGTGGACGTGCCCAAGGTGGTTGCGTTCGTCAAGGAGCTCGTCACCAAACAGTGACATGTTTACGCGAGTTGTATGGATCTTTGTACTCTAGCCGATGTAGAGATTTATTGTATTCGACGCACTGCCATTGTCTCAATCATTGGTCCCTATGGACTCAAATAAATCTTCAAATTTGAATAGTTCCACGTGCATTTGAGCAAAATTATGTCGTCGCCTACTTTGACACATTGTGTCTAGCTCAAACTAGCTGTGATAACATGACATACAGATAGATCTATCTATGTGGCACCGGATTTACCCCCTGTTGATTTCGTTATGGGTAGGATGATAATCTATCATATAATGTGAGCATCAGAGTAGCTACGTGAGGAAGGTGCCTTTTATCTCCCACTCTCTTCCTCGTTCCAGATCGACGCAAAGAAAAGTGCGACGAAAGCAGCGAAAGATGGGAAAGACAAGGTGGTGAGCACGAGGCGCTGCTAACCAATGGTCATCCCCAAACCTGATCGCTGGTACTACCACTTTGGATTGATGGTACTGATCAGCGCATAAGCCCATTGGCCATTGACCATGAAAATCAATCAAATTAGAAAACCATAAAAAGAAATCAATGAGAAAATTTCTCGAAGATCTTAACAATATACTTACAATTGAAATAGATCAGTAAAAATTTCAACATTGTCCAGTCTAGGCGGGTCATGTCGTGCCGCACCTGCAGTTGCAAAGGGTTGTGCCTTGTCGATCCAACGTGCCACGACGTCGCCTGATGATACGAGGTTCGGTCCGATATTTTACGAAGATGGTAATCACGATGGTGGAAGAAAGCGACGTTCACGGCCCGACGCCTTAACGATCAATACACCGATTTCAGAAGGTGAGCATGATCTTGCGAAGCGCGATCAACCAGCCACGAGGACACTCGTCCTACAAGCAATTATAGAATAAGCAAAAACGAGATGAACAAGCACTGAATTGTTAGATAAAAATATAAGTTTAATCTGATGAAACAACAAAAGATGGGGTTCCAATGGTAAAAAAATGGGCGGTCTAGTCGACACGCGCGCTGCAAGCGAAGTAGCGGTGGCTAAACTTCAATCTATCAAAACCCAAGTGTTTTTGGTGGCGGTTGAGGCCTTTAACTAGGGTGGAGGACGACCATGGGGTGCTGGAGTAGACCTCAAACCCTAGGACGCGTCTCTAATGGACTCAACTCGGTACACGGGTCAACGGCTCAAGTTGAGGTGACGCAACACCTTCTGTAGCAAAATATCGGTTGGCACTGACTCCGAAGTCTTATGAAGGTGGGACTAGATCCGTTGGAAAGTAGACTTGATAAGCTTTTCAGGAAGTACTTGAGCGCCAAAAACAGAGCCGGTATGATGTCGTGGCATGCGTTAGAAGTTGGTTCTGTCTTACGATCCGAATCCAGCCTGCGTGACTCTATCTCCTGGTTAGTTTTCTCCTTGGTTCCTAAGCATCACAAGAGTTGAGACGCGAGTCATAGGATCTGTAACCGAAACATGTGTAGGTGTAGGGGAGGAGAACGTATCGATGGTGTTGATGTTCTCATCATCTTCCCCTTCTTACATTTGAGTCGTCATCGATTCTAGTTCATCTTCTTCACCCAAATATGACTTCAAATCTGCAATATTAAATATGGAACTAACCCTAAAATCTGCAGGCAGATCAGGCCTATAGCATTCTCATTAATTTTTCACAACACCTTGAAAGGTCCATCAGCTCTAGGCATCAACTTAGACTTTCTTAACTCTGGAAATCTATCCTTTATTAAATGTAACCAGACCAAATCTTCTAGTTCAAAAGATAATTGCTTTCTACCTTTGTCACTAGCAATCTTATATTTAGCATTCATGCAATCTATGTTTTCTTTAGTTGTTTCATGCAGTTTCAGCATCAACTCAACACATTTCTTAGCATTAAGATTTACCTTTTCAGATGTTGGCAAAGGCATTAAATCAATAGGAGCACGTGATTTGAAACCATAAACAATCTCAAAAGGGCACATCTTTGTGGTAGAATGCAGCGAATGATTATAAGCAAACTCAATATGAGGTAAATATTCTTCCCAAATTTTAATGTTCTGTTTCAAAATAGCCCTTAAGATAGTGGATAAATTTTGATTCACCACTTCAGTTTGACCATCTGTTTGGAAATGACAAGTGATAGAAAATAAAAGATTATTCCCCAACTTAGCCCATAACATTCTTCAAAAATGACTAAAAAATTTAGTATCACGATCAGAGACAATTGTATTTGGCACACCATGCAAACGAGCAATCTCTCTAAAGAACAAATCAACAATATGAGTAGCATCATCAGTTTTGTGACATGGGATGAAATGTGCCATTTTAGAAAACCTATCCACAACAACGAAAATGCTATCACGTCCCTTCCACAATCCCAACACAAAATCCATAGAAATATCTTCCCAAAGAACACTAGGAACAGGTATAGGCATATACAAACTATGTGGATTTAATCGTGACTTAGCTTTTTGACATGTAGTACAGCGAGAAACAAACCTCTCTACGTCTCGTCTCATCTTAGGCGAAAAGAAGTGACCAGCAAGAACATCCTCCATTTTCTTTACTCCAAAATGCCCCATCAGCCCTCCTCCATGCGCTTCCTGTAGCAACAACAAACGAACAGAGCTAGCTGGAATGCATAGCTTGTTAGCCCTAAACAAAAACCCAAATATTTTATGATCAAGTTGCATCAACAAAGTATATTGTCTAGACAAAGAATCAGCAATGACATTCTCTTTCTCCCTTTTGTGTTTGATAACATAATGAAAAGACTCAATGAATTAAACCCATTTGGCATGCCTATGATTCAAATTGCTTTGACTACGAATATGTTTGAATGATTCACGATCAGAATGTATGAGAAATTCTTTGGGCCACAAATAATGTTGCCATGTTTTCAAACTTCGCACAAGAGCATACAATTCTTTATCACAAGTAGAATAATTCAGCATAGGCCCACTCAATTTCTCACTAAAATATGCAATAGGTTTTTCTTTTTGCAGCAAAACACCACCCAAACCAATCCCACTGGCATCGTATTCAAGCTCAAAAGTTTTACTAAAATCAGGAAGTTGCGGTAGAGGTGCATTTGTAACTTACCTTTCAGCATGTTGAAGGCGTTTTCCTGTGCCTAACCCCAATTAAAAGGCACTCCCTTTTTGGTAAGCTCATTTAATGGTGCAGCAACGGTGCTGTACTCCTTCACGAAGTAGCGGTAAAATCCAATAAGTCCTAAGAAACTCAACACCTGGGTGATGGACTTTGGAACAGGCCATCCTTGTATAGCTTCAACTTTGGCTTGATTAACTTTAATTCCCTGTGGAGTGACAACATAGCCAAGAAAAGAAACTCGATCGGTGCAAAAGGTGCACTTCTCCAGATTATCAAATAAATGTACATTACGTAGAGCATTAAAAACAACACGTAAGTGATCAAGATGCTCGTCCATAGACTTGCTGTACATCAATATATCATCAAAATATACTACGACAAATTTTCCAATGAAAGCACGCAAAACTTTGTTCATTAGTAGCATAAAAGTGCTAGGTGCATTAGTTAACCCAAAAGGCATGACTAACCACTCGTATAACCCGAACTTAGTTTTGAAAGCAGTTTTCCATTCATCTCCCAATTTCATGCGAATCTGATAGTAACCACTACGCAAATCAACCTTTGAAAATAGGACAGCACCACTCAATTCATCAAGCATATCATTTAATCGTGGAATAGGGTGACGATATCGAATGGTGATGTTATTAATAACTCTACAATCGACACACATGTGCTAGGTTCCATTTTTCTTGAGCAATAACTGGCACAGCATAAGGACTAAGAGACTCATGCACATAACCTTTGTCGAGCAGCTCTTGCACTTGGCGCTGAATCTCCTTAGTTTCCTCAGGATTGGTCCTGTATGGCGCACGATTGGGCAATGAGACACCAGAAATGAGATCAATCTGGTGCTCAATCCCACGAATAGGTGGCAGCCCTAAAGGAATCTCGCTTGGAAAAACATCTGAATACTCCTGCAAAAGGTTAGCAACAACAGGGGGCAAAGAGCGCTGCATATTGCAAATGGAACTCAAAGCATCTTTGCACACCAATGCATAGATATCAGAAGTGGAAGCAATCAAGTCGCTAATATCAGATTTAGTAGCAAGCAAGCACTTTCCTTTCAAACGTATCTCATTTTTCTTATCAACAACAGATTTAGCAATTTCAGGGTCCTTACTTTTAGCTTTTGGTGCTTTAGCTACATCATCACCCACAATCGCTTCTAGAGACATAAGATGCAACACAATTTTCTTATCATGGTGCAGAAATGAATACTGATTTGACCTACCATGATGCATAGAATCCCTATCAAATTGCCAAGGTCTACCTTATATTACAAGCTTGCATAGGTACGACATCACATTCAACAACTTCATGATATGATCCAATAGCAAAATTAATGCGCACCAATCTGGTTACCTTGACCTTACCGCTGTTGTTGAGCCATTGAATGTAGTATGGGTGAGGGTGCGGTTTGGTGCTAAGTGCAAGCTTCTCTACCATATCACCGTTCGCCAAGTTATTGCAACTGCCTCCATCAATGATCATGCGGCAGGAACGGTCTTTGATGACACATTTTGTTTGAAACAATATGTGTCACTAATTTTGCTCTGCTTTCTCTATCTGTGCACTAAGCACACGCTGCACAATGAGGCTTGCATAGTGATCCGTCTCATCATCACCAATATGCTCTTTAGAAAGGTCTTCGTTACCTGCATAGTCAGTTGCAAGTGCAACATGTATATCTTCATCTAAATCACTAGCGGATGAATACTCAACATCCTCTTTAACAATGAGAACACGCTTGCTTGGATAGTCGCGCTGTACATGTCCATAGCCTTGCAATGGTGACATTGTACATCTCTAGTTCTCCCTGTAGAGGCTACCGATGTTGTTCTCTCGGCAGGGACTGCAGCAGCCTTTGATGGCATGGTTGCTCGACTAGCTGAATTGGTCGGATGGATACGTGGCTTGTTGCTGGTGTTGGATGTCGACAATGAGGCACGACTCGGGGAAGAAGTGGCTAGTGGAGAACGTCGAGTCCGAGCACTGGTCGTGGGCGGTTGCCATGAATTACCTCTACCTGCAGAAACATTAAACCTGGAATTCTCGTGTCGTCCCTGCACTTCTCGTTCAGCTTTACAAGCATAATGAAACAATCGAGTTACGTTATTGTAATCTTTATAAGCAAGAATGTCCTAGATCTCCCAATTTAATCCAGCCAAAAATCTCGCCATCGCGGCCTCCTCATCTTCCTCTATCTCACAACGTAACATACCCATTTGCATCTCTTGATAATATTCTTCTACACTTTTAGCACCATGTCTCAGTTGCTGCCACTTAATTAACAGATCATGCGCGTAGTAGGAAGGAACAAATCTAGCCCGCATGACCCATTTCAAAGCTTTCCATGTTTGTGGTATGTTATTAGGATTTTTCTTACCAAGTTGTATCCACCAAACAGAAGCAAAATCAGTGAACTCAGTAGTAGCAGCTCTAAATTTTTACTTTCAGAAAATTCATGACACGTTTGGTTAACATCAATTTCTCAAGTAATGTATGCATCAAGATTATATGCACCATTAAATGGAGGTATCGTAAATTTAATCTTACCAAAAGCATCATCATTATTACGTACAGTCATACCTTGGCGATTGCGACGCAACTGTGGTTGACGACGAACCTCTTGATCATCTTGTTCAGTATCAGCAGAATACTCATCAAAGTTATCCCCTCCGCTGTCGCCTCCATTGTTGTTGTTGTTGTCCTGCTGTGGGTTTCCACCACCATCATTACGGTCATCCAAACGCCTCAATATAGCAGCGAGGTTGGTGTTTAGTGTAGCAACTAAAGTCTCTAGTGCAGCAAGCTTGTTGTTGCCTTCGATCTATGTGGTCTCTAATGCTCCCAACCTTTCATTAGTCACTTGCAAATCTGCATCAATTCCTTCCGTGTGTAGCCTCACCCTTCGCTCAAAATGCATTATGATTCCCCTTGTACGAGGGGAATGAGGATCACCCTGATCACCTTCTGAGCCTGACATGGTTAGATGCACAACACAAAAGAAAAAAAAAGGTGAAGAGAAAAGAATATCTAACACTACTAGGATGTAGCTACTGCAAGGCTCCCACTCTCACACAAGCTCTTACCAATTCTCACCTTCCTCAACAGGACGGTGACGGCTACCAACAAGTCAGCAACGAGGAAATGAATGTATCGGCACCGCGGCACAACAATGTTCAGCTGTAGTAGGATATATGTGGAGCTATAGGATGGCTGAAAGTGTTACACAAGAACAATACTAGTACCACATTAGATCAAAGCCGGTACTGTGCTGGTTCGAGGCTAAAACCCGTGCTAGAGACGAGAGCCTGGACACAAATGAGGGTCACAAAGAAGAACACTATTGAAGGGACAAATAAGCTTCTCTGTTTTTTTTCTTTTTTTCTCTCTGTTTTTTTTGCTTTTTTTTCTTTTTTCTCTATTTTTTGGACTGAAAAAAAGATGCAATGAAGTACAGATAGCATATGTTAGATCTCTGTTATGATTGCGGCGTGCGCGGGTGAAATTTTTTGGCAAGTGAGCATCCGTCGAAAAGCTTACACAGAGATCGTTCCAGATTGTGCCAAAATGTTACAAACAAGTAACAGATCACAGAGATTTGGCTATTTTCTTTCACACCAAATTCTGTTACCCGAATCTGTTGTTTCCAACAAACTCGGATCTGAGTTTATTTCGACTTTCTATTGTTGATCTGATCCAATGATGTGCATAAACAAATGAAATATAGTGCACCAAAAATAGGGATGGTGATTATGCTCGTTGGAGATTCAAATGTGACAGTGAACCGTGACAAGAACTCGAAACTCTAAAGGACTAGACACTAAGACCAGCAACTCAACACAACGATGCACCCGAAGACTCAACAAGCCTTAACTATATGCTACTAATAAACAGGCTAAAAAAGGCTATGGGACTATGGAAATTAATCTGCTGTTTTTTTGGCTTTTCTGGACTGTAGGTAAATAACAAATTGGATCTAAAATCTCTCACCGAACAACCTTGAGCTCTGATGCCATGTGATGCGAGGTTCGGTCCCGATCTTTCGATGGAGATGGTAATCACGATTGGTGGAAGGAAACGACGTTCACGGCCCGACTACAACTGTCCATGACGTTGTGCCTTAGCGACCGATACACCAATTCCAGAAGGTCAGCGCGATCTTGTCGAGCGTGATCAACCAGCCACGAGGGCACTCCTCCTGCAAGCAATTGTAGAGCAAGCAAGAACGAGATGAACAAGAACTGAATTGCTAGATAAAAATATGAGTTCAATATGATGAAACAACAAAAGGTGAGGTTTCGATGGAAAGACGGACGGTCTAGTCGACACGCGCGCTGCAAGCGAAGTAGCGGCGGCTAAACTTCAATCTATCAAAACCCAAGTGTTCTTGGTGGTGGCTGAGGCCTTTAACTAGGGTGGAGGACGATCAGGGGGTGCTGAGGTCGACCTCAAACCCTAGGACGCCCCCCTAATGGGCTCAACTCGGTACTCAGGCCAACGGTCTAAGTTGGGGTGATGCAGCACTTTCTGTAGCAAAATGTCAATTGGCACTGACTCGAATGTCATATGAAGGTGGGATTGGATCCGTTGGAAAGTAGACTTGATAAGCTTTACAGAAAGTACTTGAGCGCCCAAAATGGAGCCCGTATGAAGTCGTGGCAGGCGTTAGAAGTTGGTGCTATCTTACGTTCCGAATCCAGCCTGCGCGACTCTATCTCCTGGTTGGTTTTCTCCTTGGTTCCTAAGCATCACAAGAGTTGACGTGCACGGGCGCGAGTCATAGGACCTGTAAACGGAATATGTGTAGGTGTAGAGGAGGAGAACATATCAATGGTGTTGATGTACTCATCACCTGAGGCATGGCCCGATGCGGTGAACCTTGTGCCGACCGAGACATTAACGTGGTTTGGGCCAACCCATTTAGCCAGCTATACTCCGGCCCGCTTTGGACCAGGCTGGGTATTTTCCTTGAGGACACTGAGGCTAGGGAAGTAGGCATCTCTCTTGAAAGGCATTTCCCTTGAGGACTCTGAAGGTAGTCATGCCGTCGTAGTAACTGCTTTAGACATTTTTGAAACGTAATAATTTGACATGAAAAATTGTAGAAAATAAAGAAAATTTCCACGTTCCAAACAGAATTTTAGCCTTATGATGGGTTACTGTCGATTGACTGCTGTAACATCCCAAGTTTGAATAGAAATTCGAATAAAGAATTTTTTAAGCAAAATTCATCTCAATTCGAATTTTTGCTTTGAACTTTGGTGTTGCATCAACCAATCCACTGGCCTGTCAGTTGTTAGCTTGGGACATGTTGAGTCGTCCGTGTCCCGGCCCTGTTTTGGTGGCTTGTCCGGCCGGCAGTGACTTGGGCCTAGGTCACGCCAGGCTGCACGTGTCTAGGAGCCAGATCACAGCCGATCTGAGCAGTCGGCCGGGAGAGTGCCTGTGAGCCCTCGGCCTGGTAGGTGGGATCTTTTTTTTTAATCCCCAAGTTGATCCCTCTCTTTATCTTTTCCCACCAACCCTTTTCTTGTTGGAGCGCCACCCCCTCTCTCTTTGGGCGCACCTCTCCTCTTCTCTCCTCTTTCCTCTCTCAAACCAAGCAACAAGCCGTGCAGCCATTGTCCAGATCCAATGAAGGGGGGGGGGGAGCGCTGACAGGTGACCAGCCACCCATCCCCTTCTTCCTCAGCTGGAGCAGTAGGGCTAACCCGTTGCATCGTGTGCAGGTCGGGCGCGGTGGAGAGGGCCCTGTTTGTTCATCGCCGTCATTCTCCTCCCGTGTTCTGGGTGAAACAACCACTTGGTGGGTGAGCCCAGCTCATCGCCGTTCCACTGTCCACGCCCTTTCCTGTTTTCCTGGTGAGATTCCAGCCCTATGATCTCGTTCTCATCTCTTGAGGTGCTGCCATGTGGGGATTCGATTGTTGATTGGTGTAGGTGTCCAGGGTGGTAGATCACCGCCGATCTTCATGTCTGGGCGCTAGGATCCAAGCTGCACTATCTTCACCCTTGATCTTCATCCCCTGCAGCTTCGCACCCGTCCCTGCTCAAGTTTCGGTAAGCACTTCTGCACCTTGTCCTTTTTTCGGTTGGGTTGGCCGATTGGCAGACCATGTAGCAGTCGGTTATGTTTTGGGGCAGGGACACACTAAATCAGCTATTTCCAGGCCCCAAATCTTGTTATGTCGGCCGATCTGTGATCTGCTATGATCGGGTCAGTTTTGAGTCTGGGACACACGGTTCGGCTGTGTCCCGACCCTAGTTCTTTTGCTGTCGAGTGATCTGTGGATGTTCGGGTTGGAGTTGCAGCGATCGGTTAAGTTTTTGGTCGTGGTCATGCTGAGTCTTTTGTGACCGAACCTTGTTTCGAGTTTGGATGGCCGATCTGTGGTGCTGCAGTGTTTGGCTCACTTTTGGGCCAAGGTCATACAGGTTCGTCCGTGTCCGAGCTCTGTTTCGTGGGCTGTCGGGTGATCTGTGACCGCGCTATAGGTCACGCAATTGGCGCCGTGTTCGGGCCTCAGGACACGCACGCGGGGCCCGGCTGTGACCCAGCCTTGGGTCACACGGCTGTGGTCGTGTCCTAGCCTCATATCATGCACGATCGATCAGTGGGTGTTTGGTGCCTAGGACATGTCGCTGTGACTATGTCTCAGCCCAGATCACTCATATTCGGGTCAGCAGGTGACTAGTGTCCAAAACACGTGCCAACTACCATGTCCGGACCCTTGATCACACGTGTTTGGTCCGGTCCATGTTTTCACCACGGACACGTGCGGGAGACCATGTCCTAAAGCCAGTTCATATCCGGTCTACGTATCTGTTAGTAGCGTCCATTCTAGGAGTTGTTGGTTTGTGTAATTTAGTTTCTCATCCATTTTTCATGTTGTTTGTCCAGTTGGTGATATTGTTGCTGAGCTCTTGAAGACTGTTCTGCTCAAGGACTTAGATTCCGGATGGGATCTCGACTTACGAGGCAAGCCACACTCCTTGACCAAATTTTGATCTCAATTTTTAAAATGCATATTTTTTATTGAAACCATAATTTGTATGGCAACAGTTTCAAAATATGCTAACAACATTCTCAAGCCATGTCTATTTATCATTACACAAATTATGAGCCATAGGATTGCTTTAGTATTATTACTTTACTTTATGCTTAGTCCTGCTTAGTTGCATTTCTTACCATACTTCACACTTATCACTAAAAAAGAATTTGTGTTAAATGCTTTTGAACTGTGATTTAAATATGTGAGTTTTGCAAATAACTACATACATACTATTTAGCGAAGGTAGGTAGAACTTTGAGACTTAGTGAAGTCTCTATGGGCATACCTGTAGCAGGTATAACGGGAGGATCCGAGCTTGGACCTTCTGAGAGACTTGTTAGTTTTTAGCGTTGAGGTTGGAGAGAGTGCATGCCCCAACAATTAAGGACCGAGTCCTTCGAGCTTTGTACGCTTAGTTGCTTACCATACATATCACGTAACTCTATATGGGAAACAACATGATTTTGAAGCTTGCCGAGATTAGTTATTTACTCGTGGATTGGTGGTGTTGTGTTAGTGTAGTCGGATTGCGATCCCCCATATGAGGTCAAGATACCCCCACTTAATTAGTGGTATGCTCCTCACAGCTACAGGACAAGTTTCTGTAGGAAATTGGGATCCCTGTCTTGGAGGATGGGTAACGTCAGTTAAACCTTATGGATGGATCTTGTGTGCTTATCGGAACTAGGATGTTAGTTCTTGACAGCACGTCGCGTAGGTCCAAGTGCATACACTCTGCAGAGCAATGCACATTGCCATGTCCTATGAAGGGACACCAGTTGAGTTGTGCTCCCCTGATGAGTAGCCTTATTTTCTTCCCTCTACTTCTATTTCGAAAGGTTTTGAACTCTGTCCTTTGAGCTGTAGTCGGGTGTGAAGGTTACATTGGCATTTAAAATGAACCCTCATGCAGATTAACGGAGATTCTTGCGGGGCAAGATAATAAAATTTGATAGTTTTAAAAATAAAACTTCTTGAATCTTTAAAATAAAAATATTTAAACTTGCATTTAGCACTTGAGCCAGCTTTCATCCTTGAAACTACTCATGCATGCGTACGTTGTTGATAGGTAGTGCGCGGTTTGCTGAGTATACATGTACTCACGGCTTTTCACGTCCATCTTTTTCAGAGGTTAGCCAAGACTTCGCCTGTGGCTACATTTCGGTCAGGGATTGAGGTTTGCTCCTGCACTTGAGTTGCCTATAGTGGAGAAGGGTTGTCTTGGT
>BCLF01000182.1:152115-174621 GCA_001602275.1 Zoysia japonica
ATACAAAATACTATCTTCAAGTCAATTGAACAGACACAACAGAGACTTACGGAAACAATGCTATGGGGCTAATAAAAGAAAGGTCCATATAAATGAAAGATAAATAAAATTATAATGTACAAACCTAGCTAAAAATCTTATGTAAGACAGGAGGCATTGGCGGTACTCCTGTGGTGACTTCAAAGCCAAAGAGGCTGCCAGCTGGGTCTCCAAATGGGCACGTGTCTGCAACCCATCATCTGTAACCCTGAAATAGAAACATGCATTCCTGACACATTTAGAGCAAACTCTTGTACACAGCAAGATACAGGAATGGTTTAAGGTGTTTTTTAATACTAGAGAAATCAAAGGTGCATGCTAACCTGCTCCAAATAGGCTTTCTAGCCATGAACTTTCCTATATCAATCTGCAACTTGCCCAGCTCTCCACCTTGTGCAGAAATAAATGAGCTAGCAAAATTTGATGCTGGAAAACAATCATCTGCAACCCTTAGCCAGCACTTCATGCTCATGTCATAAAGAAAAGCATGACGGCTAGCAAGGACAACTAAAGGTGAACCACATCTTGAGAATTCGGCAGATATAACCTTTACTGCACCTGTCAACAATGCGAGGTCAACTACTGAGCACACAATATTTTACCAAAGACAGTCTGCTGAGAAGTTCCGAATTTTGATTTCAAGTAGTACATGAAATTGAAAGTACGAGCAATTACCAGCATCCTTTGCTGATGTTTCATCTGGAGATGGAACCAAAGAAGCCAAAGAGTCCTGCAAAATGCAGGTCCTGCTATAAAGGTCCCATATGTACATTAGACCTCGTCTTGTGACAAGAAGCAATTTCCAGCAGTCATCACAATCTATAAAAATGGCTGCAGATCCCATCATCATAGCTGGCATTGTTCGTCTTCCACATTTTGTGTAAACCTAATTAATTCAAAACACATGATGTAAGTGTCTAAGACAAACAGGTTCTGCAAACATAAAAAAAAAATCCAACAATATATGGCAGTGATTACATCGTAGCCCAAATCAAAAATAGAATCAATTTACAGGTAATTTTGACAAAAGGAACATTACTCACCTGCAAGCAACCATCTTCACAGCCAACAGCCCAGAAATTCGCATTGCCTGCCAAGACAGTAACCTTTCCAGAGATACGATCTAACCAAAGAGTTGCAGATCCTCTTGTACACCTTATTTCAGTTTCTTTTGTTGAAAAGGCACCACCAATGCCAACCATATCACCTGTAGCACGTTCTACAGGTTTTGCTTCAAGGCAGACTGGTAAAGAATCCTCGTTGTCTTTCTTATCTAGTACATGGATAGAAAGCAGAGAGCAGGACAACGATGAGTCCGGAACTACAGATCCACTGTTTTCGACACTCAGCCTTCCATTGTTGCCAGCATTTGTTGAAGCTTTTTGAATAACAAGGCTCTCAGTAATATTTGCCCTTGCTGTAACACCAGAGCGATCCCTAACTCCACGGTTATTAAAATTACCACTACTGCCGTAAGATGGCTTTGTCCCATTCATTCTCTGATCCAGAGATGAAAAATCTACAACCTGATTATGAGAACGGCTGGGAATGTTATCTTGGTTGGAAGGAAATCCAACTGCCTCTGGGATTATTCTCTTCCGGCCATCAGGACGCCGGTATTCTCTTTGTTTCACAGGACTAGGTAACTGTGTACTTTTATCTGTATCATCAGCAGCGGGGGTTGTAGTTTTGTTCGCGTCTTCAGGTAAAGCTTCAGGAGCTTTCTGAGTTTCCACCACAGGAGTCGGCTTAGGCAATTCAGCAGGAACTTTTGGCGCTTGGAAATGCTGGACACTGGAGGTCCCCCTTTTGCTAGCTGATCCTTCTAGCAACAACTGTGCAGGGCTTTCAACAAGATTTGATTGGCATCCTCTAACATCACCATATCTATTCCTCTTCAGTTCATCCAATTCAGAATCACTTAATCTGTATCCAAGCTCCTTTGCTTCAAAGTGAAAGTTGGCAACCGATCCGTCCAAGGAGCAGGCAAAAAGTGAATAACCATCTGGGCTCCTATCAGGGGAAGAGAATAGTATCACTGTGAGCCTGAGCGTAAGGGATAAAATACTGAATGCATAGAAATAATCAGAGTTCCTAACCATGATAAATCAACCACACTTTGAGAAAAGAAGTGCTTAGCAACAAATAATGGACGGGCACTCGCTGTGGTCCAAACAGTAATAGTTCTGTCTTGACTTCCAATAGCAATAACATTATATGGTTGCTGCTCCTTTGTTGATGTATTTGATGCTCCATTGGCCCATCCAGCAGGTGCAGCCTTCATGTCTTGACCATTTGAGGAATGCTTACGGAACATCGAGTGATTAAACTTAACCACCACAACAGGCGCGTTATGCCCTAGAAAGTCAAAAGTTGCAGACCACTCGCCTCTCTCAAGCACAGGGGCTGAATGTCTAGGTTTCTGGAAACCATGAGTTGTAGTAATGAAGTGGCCACAAGGCGACCAAGCAAGTCGCCTAAAAAATGTTGAACCAAGCTGCAGCAACAAGGAAAGTAAGAAAGGCTTTTCACAAACAAAGAACATGGAAATAGTTAGTAACAAAAGTCATTAATTATGACATACAGATTTTGACCAATGGCCTTCTGTCTTGTGTGCAAGACTCCAGTCACTTGTACGCCATATTATAACAGTCTTATCATCCGATTGGCTTGCAATAAAGGAACCAATGGGATCCCATGTAACCCCTTTCACCAAGCTAGAATGCCCTCGCAAGACGGCGGTGCAAATGCCGTTGGTCATGTTCCATATGTGGACGGTATTATCCAAGCTGCCGCTAGCTAACATTGAATCATCAGGGGACCAATTAAGATCTACCTATTTAAGACGTAAGAAACAGAAAAGGAGTTCAATGGTAAACAGTAAAGATCACAAAAGGTAATAAGAAGAGCTAAAGGCCCTGTTTGGCACAGCTTATTTCCAGCTTATTCACAGAAATAAGCAGAAGTTGTGCCAAACAACAAACTTATTTTACAGCTAATTAGTTCAGCAGCTTCTTAAAATGAACTAAACAGCGGCTTATTTTTCAGCTGCTTTTTACCAGCTGTGAAAATAAGCTGCTTTTTTAACAAGTTCCAGCTGTGCCAAACGGGGCCAAAGAAGAGTACGAGCTCAAATTCTACACATGCTTTTTGGAATAGGGCAGAAACATAGCCAGGATCAAAATTTTGCAAGATAATTACCACGTCTGCAGTATGCCCTCTCAAGGTCATGACAACCTTCCAATTTTCTACATCTGGAGGTTCCCCACTCCCAAACTCAGATGTTCCAGAACCAGCTTTGCGCTCATGAATCAATATAACCTGATCATCTGACCCAGAAGCAAGATAACGGCCATGCTTGGCCCATCTCACAGAGTTTACCGAACCAAAATGGTCTCGCATTGTGGCTAGCAACCTTTGGCCGGAGTCAATATTCACCGCATTCTTATCCACTGATTTCATGTTCCATATTCGAACCTTTTTCAACAGCAAAGAAAATAAATAGAAACTTTGTAAGTACAAGGTCACCTAAGGCTACAAAATGGAAATATCAAACAATTGTGACACCTCAGCATCACATATGAATAGCAGGTTACCATCAAATCAAGCAAGATAGGAAAACAATACCAAGTCATGTAGGAATACGAAAAAATTTAGAATGGCAAACAGTGGGCTAATGCTAATAAGCTTTATTGACACCATGCTAATTAAAATGGACCGACAATAGGGCCCTAAATCGACTTTATGATATTAAAATTGACACATAAATAACAAGAGTGAAATAAATTCTGGTTGAAATGGCAACTACATCACAAATCCTAATGTTATCTCAGGTAATCTCATCCTTATAGTTCCATCATAGCAACAGAAGACCTTAAAATCCTTTCTACTCAGGGACACAATACCGACAATAAATTAGTATAGCTAACACATATAAAGGAGTTAGCTTCGCGACATAAATACACTCTACGACAAATACTGCAAGTAAAAAAAAAGAACTGCATAAAACAAAAGGTACACAAATCATCACGTTGCCACACTTACACAGACACACTAATTCCACTAAATCCTAAACTCATAAGTCAATTTATATATCACTGAAAAAAATGGTTAAGCAAGCTATTGGCAACTTTGCTTGCCAAAATTAAATAAGCCGGAACGGGGGGGGGGGAGAGAGGAATACCTTCTGGTCGCCGCCGCCAGTGGCGAAGCGGTGGCCGCCGGGCTGGACGTCGATGGAGAAGATCTGCAGGCCCTCGTGGCGAATCCAGGCCGGCTTCTCCGTAATCATCTCGCACGTCACGTACAGTGCACTCCCCTTCACAGCCCCGAAACCGACGACACCATGCCCGAAACACGACTCAAAACCCTAGAAATCCGCTGGGGAGACCCTCGCTCACGCGGGGGAGGCGAGGCGGCCGCAGCTACGACGGGGACGGTGGCAGGAAGGCTCGAGAAGCTCGGAGGAGCGGGGGCTCGGCGAGGCCCGGACGCGGCGGCCGGATTCGATCCGGCGGCGCGGCGGTGGCGGTGGGGGCGAAGAACACGGCCGCTCTCGTGCTCGTCGTGTTCGTGCGTGAAAAAAAAAACGAAAACGAAAACAAAACGAAAAATCAAAAACGAATTCGAACCAAAATCGAACTGGATGGCAGGCCGATCCAAAGATCCGTCCGGAATGTAATTTTACTTCCTTCTTTTTGTTCGCCTTTTATCCCTCCAATCGTATCCTGTGAAAGTAGGAGTATTTTACAGGCTTGCTTTAGGATTCGCGCTTTGAAAAAGATGCATTCGATGGACCTGCATCTGCATCAGTGAATTCCGTGCCCTAGGTTACTCCCTGACCGACTGTCAAGTTGGAATTTTCATCACTGACATGAACTGAAAGCCTGAATTCCCGTTTCAAAATGGAAAGAAACTAGTAGTAGCATTTTTCTCATCCGTTTGAACCAATTGGAACCTTCAGATTCTGAGTTCAGAAAGCACGGCATTTTGCAGTCGAAATCGGGAAAGGATCCAGAGAGAGCGAGAGAAATTTCTTGCTGAATAATGAGGGTTACCACCGTCAGTATCTGCTAGATGCAGCGAGGAGATGCTACTGACATCAGCGGAATTGTACTGTGGTCTTTATTTCTTTAATGCGAGAAAATTCTGTTGAGTTAGTTTGAGCGAAAAAATAAATAATGGAATTTAATCGGAAGAGGGAAGTTTCTTTCTTTTTTTTTCGATCTTAAATCTGAAGAGCAAGCTGATCGCTTCGTTCCCTCGAAGCACGCGATGAGTGGGGTGTGGGGAGTGGGGAGCGAGGATAGAGGAGGGATCCCGCGCAACGGCTGGGCTGTGTTTGGACCTGAAATAATTAATCTCTTTGACTGAGATAACTAATTTTTTTGGGCTGAGTTAGTCAGCCTCTGCTTGACCTAGAGACCTGTTTCAGTTTGATCGTGTCGCTTCGTGGACCATAAAAATGTCTACCAAACCCAACAAATGAATTGCATTGTGTGCATAGATATGAATATAGGCCGAGATCGATTCAAATCCTAACTTAGACCTTTATTTTACCTAATAGTTTTTATCCTTATCTGATTCAAATTTGCCGAATCAAATACAATCCAACCTAGCCCTTTTAAATAAGATAAATAGTTAAAAATGATGATAGAAGTTCACAACGTCAATATTTTAAAACAGAAAAAGCCCGCATCGTTATGAATGGTAATATTGCAATAAACCCATTTTCAAAGGAAAAATTCAATGCACAAGCATATTAGGTGCACCGGTGTGAACTAAACACTTTCATCCGTCCGACTGTGATCCAACAATCTGAGTACGAGGCAGGTGCCTCTCTCAGTTTCTTTCCATAAGAAGTTGGATTTCTTTAGGGAGGTATTTAAAAAATGGATCCATCTGATCATGGCCGTTGGATCATGATTCAATGGACTAAACATTAGTTTGCACCATTGCACCTAATATGCATTTGTACTGAAATCCCCCTCCCCTCACTTTTGAAATGCAACAATCACAAACTGTGGTGATAAAAAAGATTATTGCCACGTAATAACAAATTGTAACAATAGCGTTCAACTGCTGCAACGACTTATATCGTTCATTTTAAAAGACCAGAATCCTTGTAGTGGTAAATTAATTAGCTGACGCGTACACACCGGCAGATGCATCTCTAGAGCTACTAGGTGCAAAATCCAGGTAACTGATCAAGGCTCCTTCAAGCTAATTAAGCTGCTGCCGGGTATACATGACCACACAGAATGTTCTATACAGTCGCATGCAGGTCTGGATCCTCACTTGAGGACGTACTTCATGACGCCTGGGATGTGGATCCTGTAGAAGTAGTCGTCCCAGTCGATGGTCTTGGGGTCGAAGTTGAACGCCACGCGGTCCTCCGCCGCCATTGCCAGCCGGAGCTTCTCCATGTTCACGTCGTCAAAGCTTGGAATATAATATTAATTAACTCTCAGCAAGCAATCAGCAGCAAATAATTAAAAATTACTTTAAAAAAGAAAGGAAAAGAAAATAAAAAGACTAAAAATTACCATCCTTTGAATAGCGCGAAAGGGCCGTAGAGATCGACGAGGTGCATGACGAACTTGTACTTGCGGCTGAGGTCGGTGCAGAGCTGCGAGAGGAGGCCGAAGCAAAGCAGGTTGACGAGGTGCAGCAGCTCGAGCGGCAGCTTGTACCTGACCACCATGTACAGGTGGAAAGCCGCGATGGTGCTGAAGAAGTGCACCTTGCGCGTGCGCACCAGCTCGCCGTTCCGGCCCTGCCGCGGGTGCTCGTGGAAGTAGCGCAGCCCCGTCCGGTACAGAACCGCGTACGGCGCCGGGTTACGCAGCGACGACGTCGCGTTGTACACCGTCGTCTGCTGCTGTTGACGGGACGATCGCCGCCGCTCCGCCGACGACGCCGTCGCCGCCATCATCGCGTTCACCACCATGTCGCCGGGGATCTGCACCAGGCGTTCGTTCGTGATCCGTCAAAAAATTTGACACACATCTTTTCTTCGTGTACTTGAATATGGCCGGTTTGCATGGTGTTCGCGATGGTTTCAATACGGCCGCCGCTTGCCGGGCGTCGAGCAGCAGGTTGAATAGCTGGCCGGTTGGTGCGCAGTGGCTTAAATGTGTTTTCCTTCTTAAGTGCGATTAGGGGCGTTGGAATGTGTGATGCTTCCAACGTTCTACTGCAACTGCCGAGGTGCATGCAAACGTTCTGCTGCTACAAGGAGTACAGAGACGTTACCACGTCCATGGTGAGGTCGAGGTCAGCCAGGAAGCAGGACAGGTTCTGCTTCGCGTACCCGGTCAGGATCGCGTCGATCGTCCTGCAATGCAAAGATCATGATATATATATAAATGCATTTTTACTTGACGAATGAATACGAGCTAACGCAAGAATATGCAGGCAGCCACGACACGGCACCTGGTCCCTTCGATCCATCCCGGCAGGGGGTCCTTCTGGATGCTGGTGATGATGCTGGGGCGCACGATGACCACGGGGACGTCGCCGCGGAGCTGCCCGAGCGTCATCTCGCCCAGCGCCTTGGTGAACACGTACGTGTTGGGCCAACCAAACTCACGAGCCCTGAGAATTTTAGTAATTATGTTTGCGATTCAGATTCGCACGAAGAATTCGTTTGTTCGCAGAATTCAGTAGCAGTACTTAATTAGAAGGGTGTGTACATACCTGGCGAGGCCAAGCTCTTTCATGGCCTTCCTCTCGTTCTTCTCCCGGTCGTCCTCGACCAGCTGCCTCTTGCAGTCCCTGGCCAGCTGCAGCTCGGCTTCGACGTCCAGCTGCGCGCCCTCCCGCAGGGTCTCGCCATTCTTGAAAGGTCTCTCCGGTATCAGACCTTGTTTCTCCCCGACAACATAAGCTGCATGCATGAAGTTTGTAATCTCTTCGTCATTGCTCATGAGTAATAAGCTCAAAGTACTTCAAATTACTATTTCAGCACCTGTGGACACATGGAGGATGACCTCGAGATTGGGACACTTCTTGGCGAGCTGGCACATGTGCTTCACCCCCATCACATTAACATCCAGAGCCACGTCGTACCTGCAAATATTGCCGAAAATAGAATCAACACTGATAGTAGCCTTTAATTTGAAGGCATTGGATGCTCCAAGGAAATGAAAGCCAGTCACTGAATTCCTAGCTAACAAACCTCTCGTAGAAGTTGGTGGTGGCAGCTCCGTTGACGATGACGTTGAGCTCCTGGGTCACCTCTCGCAGCTGCGGCCCCTCCACGCCGAAGTTCTCGTAGATGATGTCTCCGGCCAACGGAACGATCTTCTCCTGGATGAAGGAATCGAACCCCGTGCCGTGCGTCTCTCGCAGAAGCCCAAACAGCTCCTTCCCGATCACCTGCACGAAACACAAGCTAATTGTTCAGTCATTCTGGAGAAATATTTTACCACAAAACAAACTGCCCTGCACTGTGAAACGAAAAATAGATCGAAGTGTCCATGTGCAGGCTCTGAAGTTCCAATGCAGAAGATTACACATCTTTCTATTGATAAATGCAGCTTAGATGTGGTCACAAGTAGTAATAAGGGCTTCTACATCATCATGTGCTGGTTGGTCCATGGCTGGTGATCAATACTCCATGTCTAGATCTTGTCTAGCAAGACTTCTTCATGGAATTTATAAACAGGGCTAAATTTGAGATCCAGTTGCTCTGCTAAATTCGGCATGATAGTGCTATCTTATACTGTTCATTGTGAGTATAAGTACAAGATAAGACTGCAAGAGCTTAAAATAAATGGATGTAGTAGTACATGTGTTCCTACTGTATCTAGGCTGATCAAGTAGTTATACAGAGAGAGGCACATAGGCACATTGTATTTGTAGCTAGCAAGTGTGTGGTGCTCCCTCATTTTTAAAATTATTATCACTACTTCACTAGTTCATGGCTATAGTTTAGTTTTTAATTACAATTATTGTCTTAGGCATTTTTTATGGACTCAGACTAACATTTAGCTAGCAAAAAATTAATACCACAGTTCTGTTTGGAGACAATATTGCTGGTGATTCTAGTCTTAATTTTTTTTCAAATTATGTGAGTATCATTTTCTAATGCATCTTTTTCTTCTCATCTTTGCTTATATCTTCTCATTTATTATGCATCTTGTTAATTATCACACAGAGGCACAATGACACCCTCTCTCTCTATCCAAATTTAATGTCACTGCATTCTGTGTGCATGAGAGTTAATAAGAGTTACTTCCTCTGTCCCGTATCCCAGTATATGTAATCATCTGGGATGTTCAAACTTTTTCCAAAATGTAAGCAAGGAGGACGCCACTTCCATTGAATTCGAGCACCCATCCGAACCAGCGACCAAAAAGTCTCTCGAACATTATACGACCAATCTTTCCCAGCTCCGGCGATAGCAGCCACCGCATCGAGCACGACAGCCCCCGCATCGAGCACGGCAACAGCAGCCCCCGTGCGGCGGCGGCGCGCCATGGAGAGGGGCGGGGCGGTTGGAGGCGTGGCGTAGTCGTCCTCGAAGTGGAAGTGGAGGAGGCCGCCGCCGCTGCTCCATACGCCGCCGCCGTTCGCCTGCCCCATACGTCGCCGCCGCTCGCCTGCCCCATACGCCGCCGCCGCTCGCTTGCCGCTGCGCTCTCCCACAGTCGCGCCGCTTGCCTGCCGCCGCGCCGCCCGCTCGCCTCCTGCCGCGCTGTGTGAGAAGGGCGCTCTCAGTGGAGGTGAGAGAAGAGGGCTCTCAGCGGGAGAAGGATTTTAATGAGGGGTAACAGTGTCTTTTACTCTCATCTCTATTTCGTCTGAGGAAGAGAGAGAAATGCTTACAGACGAAGGAAGTAGATGTATAAAAAATAAAGATGAGAGAGAGAAAGATATTGAGAAAAAATTAAATTTATATTATTAAAAATTGAGAATTACAACTGATTTTAAAAATTTGAAAAGACTATTTAGACGGAGGAGTAAATAATTTGGCTTTTTTTGGGTTGTTGTCGAAGTCATGAGGAGGAGTATGAATTTGTTTGCATAGGAAAATGTGTGTGAAAACGGAACGTCGCCAGTGCAGTGAATGTAGTGACGAGGACCGAGACCACTGCGATATTGATGATTTTGTATAGTACTCCTACTGAATATGGAATTTTTTGCTCCCTGGGGACCCTGTGAGCTCTCTGGCGCCCCATGGTCCCTGGCTGACCGAAACGGTTCAGTGAAAAAGAGGTCCTACTCCTACACGTAATAAGTGAGGCGCACTAACGAATTTTAATTTTACCGCCTGAAATCAGTGGTCGCTCTGACAAATTTTCTGCCTTCGCCGCAGGTTTCAGACTGTGAGCGAGGAGTACGATGTTACAAATACTTTTCCGCCTAGTTGCTCCACCAGGATTCGAATTTTACGGTGCTAGTCCTGCCGTTAGAGTATTTATTTATTTACTGTGATTTTTAGATCTCCAGGGAGTCGTAGAGTTTCACAAATTAATGATTATGGCACCGCTAATTTTACGGTAGCGAATCTGCAATCCTTACTGTACAGTAGTATAAATTGATAAACTCAGTATCTTCAAATGAGACGTACGGTGCAAAACCAAACCAAAACTAGGGGGCGCATCGTTATTTCAGGATCAAGAGGCAATGTCCCGCCGACTGAACTGCGCCACCATGCACAAGCACACGAAAGAGAAGGAAACAACGGGTCTGCAACTTGCGTCGCAGGTAGGTTTGTACATCCGACGAGAATGTTTCAGGTTCCTGGCAACACGCACCAACCTGATTACCTACTGTATTAGCCAGCCAGCCCCACGCATGCAGGCAAGGCAACTACCAGTGCCGGTGCTTTCTCGGAGAAATATTTTTTCAGAGCAGAGAAAATGGCAAGACAGGCAGGACTAGTAGAGCAGTTACCTCACTCTCCACCCGTTCCTTGGCCGCCGCCGCGTCGGCCGCGCGCACCGGGAGGTAGATCCTCCTGACGTCGGGCTGGACCCGCAGTATCTTCTCCACGAGTACTGCTCCAACACAGAACCAAACGGCCACATGAGAGTCAGCAACTCAGCATGCACAATGTGAGAGGCAAGCTAGCTACTCTTTAGATGCGTACGTACTCTTTCCGAGGAAGCCCGTCGAGCCGGTGATCAGAACGCTCTTGTTCTTGAAGTACCCGGCGATCCTGCTGCCGTCGTCCATGGCGCCAACCATCTCTCGTCTTCTGTTCTGTGCTCTTGCTTGTGTAGGAGGGAGGGTATCTGTGTGCCAGAGAGAGAGAGAGAGAGAGCGGGGAGGAGGGAGGAAGTCAGGCGGCCAATGAAGAGGCTCTGCTGGCTGGGAAGAGGCTCTTGAATGTGGTATTTATACACGAGCAGAGAAGAACCCGGGTGGGGGAGTTTGCGTATAGGAGGAGGAGCAATCAGTGCTGCTCCTACTCCTGCTGGAGTAGTAATTTGCAATGGTAATAACAAGTTACGGAGTACTAGTAATTGGTCTTAGTAATTTGCAGCCAGCAAGGGGCAGACAGCGCAATGGGATCAGAGGAGGAATCCTCGCCACTCTCTGCACGAACGACAGATATTTCATCAGCACTTCAACTATCAGGAGACGGTAGTATTTGTCTTTAAGGTGCATGCAGGTCTCTTCTTGCACTGATACGCGGTAAGTGTAATGTAACCGTGCGGGGACAATTGTCATACGATCCGAACAGAAGCGTATCCATGACACCTGATTGTACGCGTATGGCTTAGTTAATTTCCTACCAAATGGAATGGGAACACTTACTGTAATGTACTCCACACGGCTGGTATCTGGACACCCAATCGACCAGCTTAAAATATAGATATGGTTCCGCGTTGGCGCCGCGGAATTAAGGGGGCGAATGAAGGGGGGTTTCCGGAGTTAGCTGCAAGCCTTTCAATGCCGCCTCGCTCTCGATGGTCCCTTTTGGGGACCGGATGGATCGTGTCCTGGGTTAACGATTTTCAACTTGATTTGAGACGCAGGACAGATCCATCGATCTGCTCCCTGAAATTAATCTGATGAAGGCGTACTGCATTTTCTATATTCGGAAACAAGGGGAAACCCAGCGTTTTTTACAGTTCTAAACAAATCTGTATAACTGTGACGACCTGTTTGGAGCTCTGCCCTGGATCCCCCGTTCTGAGCTTACAGCAAAATTAAGAAAGTGGGAGACCAAAAGGCAGCCTTGATCTTGCTTACTGGAAAGCATTTGGTTGTTCACTTGTTCTTCCTCGCCACGACATCAACTATTTTCAGATCGAGCTTAATTATGGTCAGTATGTGCCGTGTGTTTGTGGCCTTGGACAAACAGGAGTATAAGAAAGAGACACTGACTCGTCGTCTGCACCAAGCCATCTCGGCCGACATGTGATGCGTGCCCGCCGGTGCAGGCAGAGAAACCGCCTCCGATCGATCGTTCTCGTGTGCACGCATGGATCAGCTACCAGCAGGGAATCGATCGGTCGTCTGACTCAAGTATCAAACAAGAGGTGGCGCGAGATCAACCGGGAGTTATACAAATATATCAACAAATTTATTGCTAATCCACGAGAGTCAGTAGGGGTAGATGCTGTCGTTACACCAACCAAGCAAGGAGGCCAAGCAAGCAGTGCGATCGAGCTGCGTCGCTGGAAGCATCAGGCTGGGTAGCATTTGCATGTGCGTCGGCTTCATGGCAGAACAACTCGAGATCGATCGTCGTCCATGCGTAGCGCTTGGAGATCGATGTGATGACTGATGAGTTGCCTAGTGCACAGCCAGGCGTCAGGCGTGATGAATATGGGATCTGTTGAGACATCACACGCGCTGGCTTTGCATTTGCAGCGAGCTTACTGCACTCGTATCATAATGCAGCGCGTCAATGCAGGCAGGCCCTCGTCAGGTTTGGTCTTTACTTACCACTTACTCTCTCCGTTTTTTAATTAATATTACCGTTAATTTTTAAATTCAACTTTGATCATTTATTTTATTTAAAAATTTTTGATAAATTTTATATATTTTGATATAATTTAATTTATCATTAGAGATATTTAAATTACAATTTATAATTCTATACATTCAAGTAAATTTAATTTTTAATAAAATAAATGATCAAAGTTAAATTTAAAAATCAACGATGATATCAATTAAAAAACGGAGGGAACCAGGGTTATTGCTCTCGTAACTGAGTTTGGCACAACAAATCTGATAATAAACCTCTTCTTCTCCGTGCAATCAAGCAACTAAACAGCTCATTTTTTTCTAATGAAAAATGGGGAAAAATTCAGACGCAACCAAACAGCTGGTCATCTAGAACTGGATGGTCGAGCACGATGAGATTTGGTACAGCAGCAGCAGGTGCAACCGAAGATATGACGAAGTTGCTGCCCTGCCGCCGGCGGCGGCGCCACCGGTAACGCGCATAGGACGGGTCAGAGATCGATGCTTGGGTTGGACAATCGGTCGTCTCTTCGTTTAGATGGCTTCAAGTCCCCTGCTCCTGACCAAATGTGTTTTAAGTATCTACCAACATTCAAAGCAACGATGCGCATGGAATTATGCGTACTGACTAAAAGTGTCGACGAAGCAATTTGGTGAAGGAGTTTAAAATTTCGTAGGAAACGTCACTGAAAACAGTAGTAGGGAGATGGGAGAAGGGAGAAGGGAGAAGAGGAGGGAGATGAAAAAGAATCAGGGGTTACAACAACAAGAAGGGAGATGAGGCACCTTTGGAATAGAACTGTGTCGCTCCGCCCCTGCAAATACGCGGGAGATGTCAGTCGACGCAGGCACCGTGCAGGGAGCGATGGGCCAGAGGAGTACCCGATCGATGCGAGACGACGATTCCACCGGGGGCGCCGCGGAGAGAGCGCCAGATAAGGAGATCGAAGGGAGGGGGTCGCCGGCGCGTGCGCGGCCGCAGCCCTTGCTTTTTCACCACGCTCTCACGTGCTACGTGCTCCAGCGGGAAGACGATACGTGGTTTCTTCCCAGGCTCGGAGGACACGCGCGGTGCGGCGACTGGCGACGGCGAAGAGTAATCATCTACTACGACACAGCTAAAGTTCTTTGAATCAAGACGAAGAACCGTCAAGCAATCTGTTGATTAGCTGTGCAAGAAACGGTGCACACAGATCAGCAACTGGAGATCCCTGTCCTAACAGAGTTCATTTGGGATGGGTGGAAAGAAAAATCAACGATGGAAAGGGGCTCTTTGGGAGGCTGGAACGAACTGATCTCTGATCCCACTCGTCCTTGTGCTAACAACGCCATGTAGACAGGATGTTTCTCTTTTCCTCGGAAAATTCTTCTGTTTCTCTCCTTCCACACATTCCACCAGGTGTAGACAAGTGCTCCAGTTAGTTTTCCCCGGTGCTGCTTGACCAATGACCATGGATATACCTGGCCAACGGACCGGGCCGACACGGCATGGGCCCGACCGGGCTCAGGCCGACTCTGAGACAACCCTGCATGGCCCGTATAGTTCATCGGGTTAGGCCGTGCTGGCTCGCGGGCCGACCACTCAGGCCCAGGCGTGGCCCGAGTGAAAAAAATAAATTTTATTTTTAGGAGATATTACTGAAAAATTAATTATATAATATAGAAAAATATAAATTTTAAACATAAATAAGTCAAATTAAAAATATTTTAATGTTAAATTTCAATAAAATAATAAACAAGGCACACGTGCCGTGCCGATCAAGCTAAACAGGCCCAACGGGCTTGCAACCAAGCCAGGCACGGCCCGGGTCGTGTCGTGCCTCGGGCTAGCTCGGCCTGTCTGACCGTTATGTCGAGCTGTGGTCAGGCCGAGCCAAAAGTACCGGGCCTCGAGCCGGCACATTTGGCCAGCTATAACGATGGATGCTGTTGCCCACCCAGCCTTTTGTCTCCAGGTTTTTTTGTCTGCAGGTAATCTGCTATCGGCATCCTCTCTTCTCATGCATTGCCATCCAACCGATCATGACCACCTTGGGCTCACCTACTGCATTCCAAAGGTCCACAACACCTGAATTCCCGACTATGAAATCTAATGATTCTTTTTTTTTTTGTGTTTGGATCACATATGCCTAACAAACACGATGATTCGTAACTCATGAAAGAATAAGCCAGCGCATATTCTCAATTAGACAGCAAGATGTAGTTTCAGAAGCAATACAGACCTGTTGCATTTCAAAGCCTGAAACTCGCAGACAACCAGTTAAAGTTTGCATATGACAGCGACCAGGTGATGTCTCAACAAACACCAATAGGTAATAACACAGATACAACGCTAGACATCAATTTTAGCACTAACAGTTACAATTACAGGCCTCTGAGCCGAAGTTTGAGCCTGAACGCTCATGTCAATGGTTCTCCACATATTCCTAGACAGAAACACATCGAACATGGTCTACATCTTCAAAGATACACTTGTCATGTGAGATCACATGCAGCTACCCACTCACTGTTTCAATCACTGATGAGCCTGGATCTGCTGCTCGAGCTGCATCAGAAAGATGGTAGGTAAATATACTGAATTAAATTCTAATAGACGCCCTTGCAGAAGTTTAACTTAAGCTGGGGAAACTGAGCACCAATGGGTTGCCTGTTACTGTCCCATTTTTTTTCCTAAGCATGACATGGCAGCATGAATACAGAAACAGTCACAAACTGAGTGAGGCGTTCGAGAAAAATTAATTGCTTCGGAAACCTAATAGTTCTAGACAGAAATTAAGAAGAAACAGGAAAGGTGTAATTTATTCCTATACAAAAACACTGTCCTTTTAGTATGGTATTTATCAACTTATAGTTAGAAAAAAAAAATGCAAGCCCGAAAGCAAGAGTAGGCACATAAGGCTACCTGAAGCATAGTCTGGAACTTGTTGCGCACATCATAGAACTCATTTCTCACGACAGCCAAGGCCATAATGCACCTGAAATTATGCAGAAATGTCATTTTAACTAAGCTGTAGAGCTTGAGACAGTGAAACAGAAATGAAAAACGAATTGCAGTCCTAACTTGATAAGAAAACTCAAGCCACCTCACTAGTTAGTCGTAGTGTAATTCTATAATATGTACTCCCTCCGTCCCAATAAAAGTTTATTTTTAGGTTTTGTTGACTATGACATTGACCACTGATTTTGATAAATTTAATTAATTTAATAATGTAAATTATATATATTATGAAAATATTTCTTTTGATGGATTTAAAAGTACAAATACTAGGTTTTTACAATTTAACCGAACATATAAAAATTATTGGTCAAAGTATTAGTCAACAAAAGCTAAAAATAAGCTTCTACTGGAACAGAGGTAGTAGTAAGAAACATGGGGAACAACAAAATTACGAAAAAAAACAGTAAAATTTAGTGTTTTTCACATGATTCTTTTTCAAACCAATGGTATTATCATGTTTCTTTACTGCTAAAATAATAAAACAAACCATCTAAGCAATAATAAAACAAATCATCTAAGCACCCCACACATTGCAACCATTGCTAGTCAAAGTAAATTCTGCTGATACATATTACATACCCAGAACACTTCAAAGGCACAACAAATACAACAACCTTGGTACATGTCTCTCCCCCTTATTCCAGTTCACAAATTGCAGGTCATGTTCAGGATATTCTTGTAAGAAATGACTGGCTATACCTTTCTTACACAAATATTTGAGAGTTGTCCTAAGTTAACGTAGTATCATGCAAGACAAGGTTCACTGGCATGCTCAGGCACATATTAAACAACATAGCAAATGGAATAATCATGGTATGACATACTACAAGTTACTGAGTACTGACCCATCTCTGCTTTTCTCTTGACAGAACTGGCGGAATTGCATGCAAGTGAACTTCACTTTCTGAGCACCAACACTGAAAAGGGGGGGAAAAGAACATATCAGGAACATCAGCAATCTGATCTGTTAACATGATTTTTAAAAAGCACCAAATCTATCACACACAGGGGTAACATGCAATGGTCGAGAGTTGGTGTAATGACTAAAGGCCCATTTGGCACGGCTTATTGCCACCATCGTATGCCACTGGTTATAATAAAAACACTATTCATATAGCCATTTTGCCTAAGCCACAGGAGCCAAGTTTTGGAGACCGTGCCAAAGGAACCATAACAAAGTATGCCCCACAGTGCTGGCTAATGAGCATTTCTATAGCATGATGCAGTCATAATAGCTATGGTAATCTTACAATGCACTACTCTAAAAAATTGTCAATGGACAGCTTCCAGTTCAACTGGAAAGCACAAAGTTGCTGAATACAAGACTCCAGGTTTGATCAGTACAAAACAGCAACAGACCCAATAGTATACACTGGTAAAGTTGCATCAAGTAGTAAGCATTTGACTTGATTCATAACTCCTAAAGACAACAAAAGCCGAATATTTGCATCAGTTCAGCCCACTTTTTGACTGTTTACAACATAGTACACCAGTAGCAGTGTTGCACCAAAACTATTTGCAAGATGATAAATCTGCAGTTATCAACATTTAATCACAGAGCAATAGCAAAATGGCACTGACAGGAATATCCAGAAATCGGTCGCACAACGGTGCATACAGTTTTTGCAGCCAATGGTTATAATGGATGAAGATATCACACCGCACACGCGTGGACAAACAAACCTAAATCATAACTCGGCGCAGAACAGAGTTTGAGAAAACAAAGCGAAAATCTAGGTTATGTAATCACCTGGCGCTACTCCCCTTGAGCTGATGCACGTAGGCGTCCACCTTATCAAAGTCCACGGCGGGCTGCTCCCTGCGTGCAATTCGAATCCCAGAGCATACCAGATCGATTTAGGTACTCTCTGCAGTTCAATAACAAGAGACGAAGAGTGGAAAACGACGGTCTTACAGCAGCTTGGAGAGCTCAGTGATGATCCTATCGGCGTCGTCGCAGAAGATGGTGACGACCTCGGCGACGAATCCCGGCGAGCTCCCGTCGTCCTGCAGCATCTGCAGCTGCTGGAACTGCTCGTCCACCATGCCCTACACCCGCAAAACACAAGAAATCCGTCAAATCCCCCGCCTCACCCATTCAGAGCAGCGGCTGACCGCCCGCCGAGCAGCGCGGGGAGGAGAGACCGGGACTCACCGTGGCGTACATGGAGGCGATGTGCGCGTTGAGCTGCTCCCTGAGCGCCGCGGCCGCCATGGCGGAGCAGAGCCGGAGACGAGGGTAGCGTAGGAAGTAGGCTGAGCTGGGAGTGGAGGTGGGTAGGCGCGTTGAACCGGATCCGGCCGCCGATGGATACGGGGAAGATTCGATTTATAACCCGACCGCCGGCGATGGGGTGGGGAACGGACGGATTCCCGAGCGCCCGAGCCAAAGCCGCAGCTGTGATTGCCACGGGCTGCTTTCGGTGGCTTGTTGGATTCCCTCCTCCGAGACTAGTTTGATGCTTCCGTTTTTTCCTCGGCATGTTTCCATTTCCCCTCTCCTCCTTTTTCCTTTAATTGGGGGGCCAGAGCTTTCCAAAAATCGTTAGTTTTCTTTTGAAATTTGATTGATATTACTCATTCGGTTCCAAAATATAAGCCATTTTTTAAAGTTAAAGTCAAACTTTTTATCATTTTGATCATTAATTTTATATAGAGATTATGTAATTTTTTAAATATTATTAGTAGAACTTAAAAAAATTTAACTTTATTCAAACCTATAAATACTTATATTTTGAAACAGATGAGTACATGCTTTGCGTCTAACAGACAGTTTTTTTTTTAAATCTCATCTAGTAGGCAGTTATGGACGCATTATAGTTTTTGTTAGATAAAAAGACGAATTATAGGTATCTTTGAAAAATACTCCTACCTATGTGCTATAGCATACGTCAAGGTTGTGTCAATAACTTCAGTATTCCATACGTCACCATGTCATCTCTTTGACTATGTTCTGCCAACAACACCTTGCTAGATGAAACATACTTTTGTCACAATTTAATACTACCTTCGTTCTAAACTATAAGCATTTTTAAGTTTGAGTAAAGTTAAATTATTTTAATTTTTACTAATAATATCTAAAAATTACATAATTTTTAATATAAAAAATATATTTTTATGAAACATTATTTTATAATGAATCTAAAAAATATAATTTTTATATGATAAAACATTATTAATGATCAAAGTGATAAAAAGTTTGAGGGAGTAAAGCTATTAAGGTTGGTTGTAACAAAAAACAATTTCAGTATTCAACAATTTTATGATCTGTTTTAAAATATCCATTTAAAATTACCAAAGAAATATTGTTTTGTTTGAACCAAATATATGCCAAAACATATTAAACCACGATATGCCAGCAAAACATTAGCTCATTTTAGAGATACAATTTTTGTTACAGGTTCATTGATGTTGCCTATGAATCAGCTGTGTGGAGCTGTACCAGACAGACCTTTAATGGCACAGTTTAAGACTTTCAAGACAAAAACATTGTCGGCGTTCTGGCCACCGGCACAGTAAATATACGATCGAGTGTACGGTGCGCCTTCGGTGTTCGATGTGGCCTAGTCTGAGGAAGACTCAGACTTAAGGAAATTTTTACCTGGTTCGAGCCACTACGAGCAGTGTAATACTCCACGTTCTGGAGACAAATTATCTCGTTGATGATATTACAAGGGCGAGGATCCTTTATTTGCGGGAGGATCCGGAACGTGGGGGAGCTAGGGTGCTTGCTCGGAAGGATGCAAAGACCCTGGGTTCTAAGAGAGCTCGCGGTTTTGTTTTTCGTGTGTGTAAGACTGTTGTTTCGTGAGGATATATTCGTCGTCTCTATCGTCCCCCGGGCCTTCCTTTATATAGGAGAGGTCCTAGGGTTACAAGTGGTGGGTCTCGCACGATCCTGCCGTCTCGTTGATAGGTGGGCCCTTCCATCGCCGTCGCCATCATTTCGTTCCGTTCAGACGCGATAGTAACCCGTCGTGTCGTGCATAGCAGCGGGTACAGTGATGCTCGTCCGGCGCCACTGTGCCGGCTGCAGTGCTGTCATGTCTTGTCCGACAACCGTCGCAGCTTTCTGCTGGAGTGTCGCCGTGATGAAGCTCGTCCTGTCCCGTCAAAACGGATGCAGTTGGCCGTCAGAGTAAATGTACTATAACGCGGTACCTACCCTCCAGGGGTCGCTCCCCGGGAATCGGCCTTCGGAGGCCGGGGTCTTTGCATGCCCGTGCGGCTAAGTCGTGACCGCCGTAGATCACCGTTGGGGAGGGTCGGAACTCGTTGATTGCTCGACCCCCGATCTTTCGTGATCTGTTAGGTACCCGAGGTATGTGATCCCGACAGTAGCCCTCGAGCCTGACGCCGTGTGCGATCTCTGGTTGAGGCGGCGTCGGGCTGGTCGTTCCCGAGGTTTGTTGTGCTCCTATGGGGGCGCACGAGCGCGCCCGTAGGGCGTAGCCCCTGAGCCCTCGAGCGATTCGGAGGGTCGATCGTGGACTAAAACATTTTGCGTGGACCATCATTCGCTGACGGTTAATCCTACGGGGGCGCACGAGCGCGCCCGTAGGGCGTAGCCCCCGAGCCCTCGAGCGATCCGGAGGGTCAGCTGGGCACAACGCCGACGTTCGAGATCGGACCGTGGCTGGCCTTGGTTTTTTCATCCAACGAAACGACTGGGAAGGGCCGGTCTCGACGCGGTCCTTGCCCATAATCGTCGTCACGCTTAGGCCAAGGCCATGATCAGTGTACGATCGTTCGGATTGGCCCGAGGGCCTCGGCTGTCGGTCAGCCGATCGTTAGGGGTTTCGTTCTGCGTGCACGCATCGTTCCGACCTTCGAGGTCGGGCCGAGGTCGTTCTCGGTCTTTCGTTCGATAAGACTCCTAGGTCGGACCGGTTCGATGCGGTTCTTGCCCATGATCAGCGTCGCGCCTAGGCTTGGCCATGATCAGCGCCCGAACGTTCGGTTTGGCCCGGTGGCCCCGGCTGTCAGTTAGCCGATCATGGGGGGGGGCTTCGTTCGGCTGCCTCCCCTTATTCAAATCCACCGCTACGGTTACGGGGATCGAACGGCTCCCATGCCTCCACGTGCAGGGCAATCGGACCATCTAGGAATTTGAACCGCTGGTCGATCCGAGCGGTTGATTTGAATTTGATCGGACGGTGGCGAGGACGCGGCGGTTCGTGCGCCCGCGTCACGTCTCCTACCAAACGTGCTCTGGCAACTGTCTCGTCGAAGTAATTGTTACCGTCGTGTCCGCGGCGAAGGCGGCGAGGTGCGGCCCGGACCCTTTAAAAGGAGGAGCGCGGTAACACCGCGTTTTCACCCAGCTTCCCTGCTTTGTCTTTGTCCTTTGCGCAAGAGCTCGTTAGCTTCGCTTTCCATCGCAGTGTCGCTTAGGTCCGACGATCGCTGTAGTTCGGGCTTCCGCCGCCGCCATCCGCAAATGTCTGAGTGGGAGCCATCATGCATCGATGACGCCTTGCTCGAGAGGTGGACCGCCATCGAGATGGTCCCGCTGAAGGAGTCGGCGGGCTGGGTGACCGGCTATGGCCACGTCGTGCCCGCGCCGTCGTCAGGGAAGATCGTCAACTTCCTGGCGTTCAACGAGCGCGGGTTGGGGCTGTCGGTCTCCAGCTTCTTCCGCGGGGTCCTCAACCGATATGGCGCCCGGCTTCATCAGCTGGCGCCGAACGGGGTTCTCCACGCCGCCGTCTTCGTCACGTTTTGCGAGGCGTATCTGGGGATCTGGCCGAGTCTCCTGCTATGGAGGTACTTCTTCCTCGCGAGTCTCCAGACGTCGAAGGAGATAGGGGTCGACAGGCGTGTCGGCGGCGTCAGCATCATGCTCCGGACTCGGGAGTCCCAGGAGTACATCGAGGTCGACCTGAAGACCTCGCTGAAGGGCTGGCGGGGTCGTGGTTCTTCATCGACAACGCCGACCCTCAGCTCCCAGCCTTCGAAGACCTGGTGCCCCGAGCGACGGGGTCCTGGAAGTCGAAGCTCTCGACGGCCGAGGTCGAGACGATCCGACCTCACCTGGAGGCGATTCGGCGCCTCCGGGATCAGGGTCTGACCGGGACGACGGTCTTCGGCGTCGCCATGTGTCATCGGATCATGTCGCTGCGCCGTTGGGTGCATAGCATCGGGGAGTACGAAGGGCCGAACGACGCGATCTGCGAAGTCCGCGGCCGACCTCTCTTCGACATGGGAGTCCTGGCCCGGACCTCGGCCGTCTTCAAGGATGCCGAGGGTGGCCTTAATCGGGGGCCGCGTCCCCTCGACAGGGACCATCGTCAGCTGGTAAGCGCAGGTTTTTTTTTCGTTTTGGTCGTAGTTTGTTGTTTTGCGCGAAACTAACTTCGGTATTTTTCAGGGTCCGCCGGTGGCCGCGATCGCTACCGAGGCTGGGACCAGCTCTGCTGCGGCGTTGACTCAGCGGAGGGTCGAGCCCGGCCCCGCTACGGCGTCGAGGCCGAGGAGGACTGGCAGGAAGCAGAAGGCGAGGGCGGGCTTCCTGGACTACCTGTCCAGCGGCGCGGGACCCG
>BCLF01000182.1:175813-222951 GCA_001602275.1 Zoysia japonica
ATTGACGACGGCGCCTTCGGAGGGCGCGGCGGTCTCGCTACCTTCGGGCGCACCTACGGCCAGGCGCGTCCTAAGCGAGACGGCCCGTGGAAAGCTGCCCGAGGCTGTCGGAGCGTCGGGCTCCATCGGTCTGAGTGGTGATGTCGGGGCCGTCGTCGAGGCGCAGGGACCGACGGCGCCGACTGCCACCTGGGAGGTCCTCGGGCGAGGGCCCCTCCCACTTGAGGGGGCGATCGATGGCTTCGGCTATCTGATGGATCGGGGGAGAGGTGCCCGAGCCCTCAACATGAGGTTGGTTGCCGGCCACCGCCAACTGTCGGGGGTCGCCGAGGAGGTCGGTGCCATCTACGACGAAGGCCACTTCGTCGAGTGTCGGGTAAGCTTTAGTCCGGATTTCGGCTTCTGTTCTTTCAATTTTTGGGCTGATAATCTTTTGTAGGACAACTTGTATGCAGTCTTGGGTCGGCCGCCACGCGGGTTCGCCGCCCAAGCCGAGGTTGATGCCCTCAAGGCGGAGCTAGCGAAGGCGCGGGTCGAGTCGGGGGAGGCCGCAGCTGACTTGAAGTCATAGCTTCTCGCTGCGCGGGAGTCGGCTTGCGTCGCCCTCGAAGAGATGAACAAGGCGCGCGCGGAGGCGGCGGCGTCCGAGGCTCGGGCCACCCGGACCGCGGCGGCTCTTGAGCAGGCGAACCGCACGGTCGTCGGTAAGTCGCTGTGGGCTCTTCCGGCTCTTGGGGTCAGGCCCTGATTTACTCTGTTGCAAGGCTTCGTCGCCAAACAGCGGAGCACGAGACCGAGATGCGACGGCTCGGGCTCCTCCACCAACACACCGAGGGGGCCCGCTCGACCCTGGAGCTAACTCTGCGCATGACGAAGGAGGAACGCGACCGTGCCTTCGAACAGGTCGACCTTCTGAAGTCGGAGCGGGTCGTGCTCCAGTCCGAGGTCGAGCAGAAGGCGGATCTTGGCTAGACGCGCGAAGAGGCCACCAAGGGTCAGGAGGAGCTCTCGGCGGCCCAAGTCCAGAACGAGCGCCTGCGGAAGAGCCTCGACCGAGCAGGGCAGACCACTGAGGCTGCTGCGAAGGAGCGGGACGGTAAGGGTCGGCCCTTCCCTGGTTGTTTTTGGTCTCTCGCTAACGTTTCGGAATGCAGGATTGGCGGACGAGGTTTAGACCCTGAGGTCGGCGGGTCTGAACCTTATCGGGAAGTTGTACTCCGGAGTGCCGGACTCCGTCCCAACGGCGGTCGTCGCGCACGCTCTGCAGCAGCTCCCGGAAATCGTCACCAATGTCATAATGAGGGCGCTGGAGGACGGGTCTTTGACAGCTTTAGCCCTGGTCTGCTCCCACTATCCGGATGCGGACCTCGGCAGGGTCGTCGAGGGCTTCGCGTCGGGCTACTCGGACGAGCAGCTGAACGCGCTCTCGGTGGAGACGCAGGAGCGGGGGCCGAAGGTCGTCGCCGACTTCAAGACGGAGGACTTCTTGCCCGAGCGATTCAGGCCGTTTCCCTATGTATAGGTCCAAACATGTAAAGTACCATTGTATTAATAAAGAATATCATTCAAACAATGTTGTTCGAGAAGTTGAGTTTGAATGCGAATTTCTGACCCTCCTTCGCGTGCTGCGTCTGTTTTTTGCGTCCTCTCCGGCGTCAATCAAACGAATAGGCCGAGTATAGCTCGTAGGGTTGGGTGCTGGACCCGATACAGCCGTAGAGCGTCATCAACTCCCGATTTGTAGATAGTTTAGCCATGGGAAGGCTTCGAACAAAAAACGCGCGCGAAGTTTCGTTTGAGGGTCACCCGCGAGCTTGGCGCGGGTCGGAGATCCGACCCCGAGAAAACAATAAGATGAAAAGACGTGACGAGGCGTAAAAAATTGATGAATGACGAGCGAAAAACGAGGTCGATCATTTCGATACTAGCGAGGGTGGAGGTAAGTAGCCCCCGGGTGCGGGGGGTGGCCGAGACGGCCACGGCTGGCTGCCCAAAACAAAAAGGACGAGAGCAAAGTTACAAAAACTTAGCTGTTTTTATTAAGTGTAGAACCGTCGGAGGTTCTCGATATTCCAGGCGTTCGCGAGTTCCCGACCGTCTTCAGTTGCCAGCTTGTAAGCACCGGGCCGTAGGACGTGCTTGATTACAAAGGATCTCTTCCAAGGGGGGGACAACTTGTGCTGGTCGGCTTTCGTTAGCACTCTTCTCAGCACGATGTCTCCGACGTTGAGCGCCCGACCTCTGACACGCCGAGCGTGCAGTCGCCGTAGACTCTGCTGGTACTTGGCGGAGCGCACGAGAGCGATCTCGAGCGTCTCTTGCAGCTGGTCGAGGCCATCCTGCAGCGCGGACTGCAATCTTTCCTCGTCGTAGGCTCGGACTCGCGGAGAGTCGTAGTCGAGGTCGGTCGGCAGCATCGCTTCTGCTTCGAACGTCATGAAGAATGGCGTGAACCCGGTGGCTCTGTTGGGGGTCGTTCGCAGACCCCAGAGGACCGACGGGAGTTCGCTCACCCATCGTCTAGCTGATCTTCTAACGGAGTCGTAAATCCGTGGCTTCAGGCCCTGGAGTGTCATCCCATTGGCCTGTTCGACCTGCCCATTCGTCCTTGGGTGCGCCATGGATGCGAAGTCCAGACAAATGTGGTATTCGTCGCAGAATTCCTAGAACTGCCGACAGGTGAACTGTGTGCCGTTGTCGGTGATTATGATGTTCGGGACCCCAAACCGACAGATGATGTTGCGGATGAACCCGACCGCCCGAGTTGAAGTGATGTTGGGCGCCGGCTCGGCCTCTATCCACTTGGTAAACTTGTCGGCGGCGACGAAGAGGTGGGTGAAACCGACGGGAGCTCTCTTGAAGGGGCCGAAGATGTCGAGTGCCCAGACGGCGAAGGGCCAGGCGATCGAGATCGTTTGGAGCTCCTGTGCCGGCAGGTGCGTCTGTCGGGCGTAGAACTGACAGCCGTGGCAAGCTCGGATGAGCTTTTGTGCGTCGGCCACGGCCGTCGGCCAGTAGAAGCCTTGTCGAAAGGCTTTGCCGACGAGGGTTTTGGGTCCGGCGTGATGACCACAAATGCCTGAGTGGATGTCATTGAGCAGGTGCATGCCTTGCTCATGAGAGATGCAGCGCTGCAGTATACGACTCGGGCTTCGCTTGTAGAGCTCGCCGTCCGAGATGACGTATGTCTTGGCCTGTCGCACAACCTTCCTGGCCCCGTCAGGGTCGGCCGGGAGAGTGCCATCTTGAAGGTAGGCGAAGATGTCGTGAGACCAGTCGGGGTCGAGCGCCATGATCTCTGCCCCTGGTCTGAGGGTCGGCTCGCCGCTCGATCCTTCGATGAGCGGCTCTTCCGCGACCCGAATGGAGGGTTTAGTGAGGACTTCGAGGAAAACGCCGTCAGGGACCGACTGACGCTCCGAGCCTATCTTGGTGAGGGCGTCAACGGCTTCGTTGTCCCGGCGTAGAACGTGATGGAGTTCGAGTCCATCGAACTTGTCTTCGAGCTTGCGGACTTCTTGACAGTAGGCTTCCATTTTCGGGTCTCGGCAGCTGGAAACCTTCATGACTTGGCTAACAACCAGTTTGGAGTCGCATTTGACGTAGAGGCGCTGAACGCCGAGGGCGGTGGCCATTCGTAGGTCGTGGAGGAGCGTCTCGTATTCGACCGCATTGTTGGAGGCGCGGAACTGCAACTGCAGCACGTATCGGAACCTGTCTCCCTTTGAGGAGACCAGGACGACCCTAGCCCTCGCGCCCTTGAGCATGCAGGACCCGTCGAAGTACATGGTCTAATACTTGACGCTGTCAAGGGCTGACGGTTCTTGAGCTTTGGTCCACTCGACGACGAAGTCGGCCAAGGCTTGGGACTTGATGGCCTGCCGAGGGACAAAAGCGATGTCGAGCCCCAGGAGTTCCATGGCCCACGTGGCGATGCGCCCGATCGCGTCTTTGCCACCGACGATTTCTCCGAGTGGGAAACTGGTGATGACGTGGACAGGATGGCTTGTGAAGTAATGTCGTAGCTTGCGGCTCGTAATGAGGACGGCGTAGATCAGCTTTTTCACCTGGGTGTACCGGGTCTTGGCGTCGACCAATACCTCGCTGACGAAGTAGACAGGCCGCTGAACAGTCAGAGCCCGACCCTCCTCGCTTTGCTCGACGACGACGGTGCTGACGACTTTCGAGGTCGCCGCGATATAGAGGAGAAGGGTCTCTTCCGGAATCGGAGACGTGAGAACCGGTGGAGACAAAAGCAGGGCTTTGAGCCGATCGAAGGCCTCCTAGGCCTCGGCGGTCCAGGTGAGTCGTTTCGCTTTTCGCAGCAGTCGGTAGAAGGGTATCGCCTTCTCGCCAAGTCTTGAGATAAAATGGCTAAGGGCCGCCAAGCATCCGGTCAGCTTCTGAACGCCTTTTACGTTGCCGATCAACCCGAGTTTGAGGATCGCGGAGATCTTCTCGGGGTTTGCTTCGATCCCACGCTCGGAGACGACGAAGCCAAGCAGCTTGCCCGAGGAGACCCCGAAAACGTATTTTTCGGGGTTCAGCTTGATCCGATAGCGTCGGAGGTTTGCGAAGGTCTCTTTCAGGTTCTGGACGTGGTCAGAGGTTCGTCGGGTCTTGATGACGATGTCGTCGACGTAGACCTCCAGATTTCGACCCAGCTGGTCGTGAAAGCACTTCTGCATGCAGCACTGGTACGTGGCCCCAGCGTTCTTGTGCCCGAATGGCATGGTGATGTAGCAGAAGGAACCGAAGGGCGTGATGAAGGACGTGGCCGGCCGGTCGGACTCGCGCATCGAGATCTGGTGATAACCAGAGTAGGCGTCGAGGAAGCTCAGGGTTTCACACCCGACGGTCGAGTCCACCACCTGATCAATGCGTGGGAGAGGGAAAGAGTCCTTGGGGCAGGCCTTGTTGAGACTCGTGTAGTCAACGCACATCCTTCATTGCCTGGTCTTCTTTTTCACCATTACAGGGTTGGCTAACCACTCGGGGTGGTAGACCTCTTGAATAAACTTAGCATCCAGAAGCTTCGTCAATTCTTCCCCGATGGCTCAGCGCTTCTCGTTGCCGAAACGCCGAAGTCGCTGCTTGACGGGTCGAGAGCCCGCGATGATGCCGAGAGAGTGCTCGACGACTTCTCTCGGGATGTCGGGCATGTCCGATGGTGCCCAGGCGAAGACGTCTCGATTTCGGATGAGAAAGTCGACGAGCGCGCTTTCCTATTAACTGGAAAGCACTGTCCCGACCCTGGCCCCCTTAGAGGGGTCGGCGGGGTTGAGAGCAACCTTTTTGGAGTTGTCGGCGGGTTTGAAGGATGTCGACGACGCGGGTTTCGAGGAGAGCACCGGGTCTGACCCTTCTACTTTGCGGATTGAGTTCAGCTGAGCCGAGCCCGATCTGGCGGCGGCCAGCTCGAAGCTTTCCTGCTCACATGCTAGAGCGTGGTGGAAGCGCAACGAGACCGTGATGACGCCCTTCGGCCCGGGCATCTTCAGCTTCGGTAGACGTAGCTGGGAATGGCCATGAACTTCGCATAGCATGGCCGACCCAGGATGGCGTGGTAGGCGCTGGTGAAGTCGACCACCTCGAAGGTGAGCGACTCGGTCCGAAAATTGCTTCGGCCACCGAATGTGACCGGGAGCATGATCTGACCGAAGGGCGTCGCGTAGCCCCCTGGGACGACTCCGTGAAACGGGGCGTGGGTCGGACGGAGGTCGGCCTCCGTCAGCTTCATCGCCCGGAAGGCGTCGACGTAGAGGATGTTGAGGGCGCTCCCTCCATCCATGAACACCTTCGACACGCGCACGGAGTCGACGATGGGGTCGAGCACCAACGGGAGGCGCCCGAGCTGCGGGACGTGGTCCGGGTGATCGGCCCGATCGAAGGTGATCGGAGCCTCCGACCACTTGAGGTAGTGGGGGACCGCTAGGACGGCAGCGTTAACTTCTTACCAGGTCCTTTTCTGGCGGCTGTGAGATTTGCAGTAGGCCGCGGGGCCGCCAAAGATCATGAGGCAGTCCTCCGGCTCGAGGAAAGCCGTACCCTCGTCTTTCTCGGCGCCCTTGATCTGAGGGTTGGTCTTGGCTGCCGAGGAGTCGGCCTGGAGTCCGCTCCTGAAGAACCTGCTCACCAGGTGGCAATTTCGGAGGGTGTGCTTGACCGGCATAGAATGGTTGGGGCGGGGTTGGTTGAGCATCTTGTCGAAGTGGCCGTCGTGGTTAGCCGGTTTCTTGGTCGGGGGTCGGGCCGGGTGGTCTGCGACGGTCACGAAGTCGTCATCGTCGCGCCGACCCTTGCCCTTCTTGCGGCTCGAGCTGCCGCCACCCCGCTCGTTGCGGCGGTCCGCGGACCGGTCGGAGGGTCAGTCTCCCTGACGGCTGCTCCTCGACCTTTCATCCTTCGCCCGACCTCGGTCGAAGTTAGCCTGCACGGCGTCTTCTCCGGTGGCGAAGGTTGTGACAATGTCGAGGAGGTCTCGGGCTGTCCGAGGATTCCTCCGGCCCAACTTGTGGACGAGCGCCTTGGACGTCGTGCCGCAGGTGAATGCGTTGATGACGTCGGCGTCGCTGACGCTAGGGAGCTCGTTGCGCTTTCGTGAAAAGCGCTGGATGTAGTCCCAGAGCGACTCGCCGGGCCCCTGCTTGCAATTTTTGAGGTCCCAGGAGTTACCTGGACGCGTGTAAGTCCCTTGAAAGTTGCCGACGAAGATTCGGCGCAGGTCGCTCTAGTCTTGGATAGAGCCCTCGGGGAGGTGTTCGAGCCACCCTCGGGCTGAGTCGGTGAGGAAGAGCGGCAAGTACTGGATGGCGAACAGGTCGTCCGCCCCTCCGGTCCTGCAGGCGAGGCGGTAGTCCTCGAGCCAATGGACGGGGTTCGTCTCCTCGTTGTAGCGGCCGATGGTGGTCGGGGCGCGAAATCTCTGTGGGAATTTCGCGTGCCGGATGAGCGATCCGAACGCTCTGGGTCCGACCCCATCAGGACTCAGGCGCCTAGAGTCGAGGGAGCCGCGTCGGTAGTAGCGGTCGCGGGATCGTCTCCGCCGAAACTCGATGCGGAGCTCGCTTCTCGCCTGGCGTCTGGCGTCGATGGTGCCGCGGACGTCGTGGTTGGGGCCGAGTCGCGGGAGGACCGACCCTGCTTGGTGTCGAGGGTTCCGTTCCTCGAGCGGGCTGTCGCGCGCTGAGCTCTGCCGATCCTAGGACCGGCGGCTGCTTTTCGTCTCCGACTGCTGAGGTCGGAGAGACGCTTCTGGTCGTTCAAGCGCGCTGCCGAGGTAGAAGCGCACGCGGTCGTACACTTCCCTCAGCGTTGGGTCCTCGGGGGCAGCGGTCTCGTTGAGGATGCACGCTGCCGCCGCGAGGTTCTCGAGCGGGGTATCGAAGGTCGGAGGCCCTCCAGCTGCGTGCTGCTGGTGGGTGGACCGTCCCTGGGCTCGCGCCGCGTCGCTAGGCCCGGCTATGGCTTTACCCCTCTGCTCGGGGCTGCCAGTGGGTCCCGGGGGCGACCAGACTTGGTCGGTGGCGTCCACCGTGGGACGCAGGTACAGGTTGGCACCCGGCGGCGTGTTGTCTGGGGTCGTCGGTTCCGCATTCTTCGAGGCGTGGATAGTGAGGCACTCCCTCGACGGGTCATGCCCCAGGACGCGATGGCTCCGGCGCCACTGACGCCTCTTGCAGAGAGGCAGTGGGCGCAGCCCGCCACCTTTGTTTGCGACGAAGTTCAGGCTCCCGAAGCGAAAAGCCTGCCCAGAGGCGAAGGTGGGGACTTGCCACGACCCGTCATCTTCGGAGACAGCGACCGTGAAGCCTCCGAAGCAGAGGTGGGAGACCGAAATGTCTCCCATGACAGAAAAGTAAGAGGCCGTCGAAAAACCGAAGCGAGAGCACACCAAAAGAGAAACCCCCCTTTCTGGCGTGCCAACTGTCGGCGTTCTGACCACCGGCACAGTAAATATACGATCGAGGGTATGATGCGCCTTCGGTGTTCGATGTGGCCTAGTCTGAGGAAGACTCAAGAAAATTTTTACCTGTCTCGGGCCACCACGAGCGGTGTAATACCCTACGTCCAGGGGACGAATTATCTCATTGATGATATTACAAGGGCGAGGATCCTCTATTTGCGGGAGGATCCAGAATGTGGGGGAGCTAGGGTGCTTGCTCGAAAGGATGCAAAGACCCTGGGTTCTAAGGGAGCTCGCAGTTTTGTTTTTCGTGTGTGTTAGACTGTTGTTTTGTGAGAATATATTCGTCGTCTCTATCGTCCGCCAGGCCTCCCTTTATATAGGAGGGGCCCTGGGGTTCCAAGTGGTGGGTCCTGCACGATCCTGCCGTTTCGCCGACAGGCGGGCTTTTCCGTCGCCGTCGCCATCATTTCGTTCCGTTCAAGCGCGATAGTAACCCGTCGTGTCGTGCATAGCGGCGGGTACAGTGATGTCATGTCTTGTCCGGTAGCCGTCGCAGCTTTCTGCTGGAGTGTCGCCGTGGTGAAGCTCGTCCCATCCCGTCAAGACGGATGGCAGTTGGTCGTCAGAGTAAATGTACTATAACGCGGTACCTACCCTCCAGGGGTTGCTCCCTGGGGGTCGGCCTTCGGAGGCCGGGGTGTTTGCGTGCCCGTGCGGCTAAGTCGTGACCGCCGTAGATCACCGTTGGGGAGGGTCGGAACCCGTTGATCGCTCGACCCCCGATCTTTCGTAATCTATTAGGTACCCGGGGTACGTGATCCCGACAAACATAATATGAAATGTGCTTGAAAACATTTTTGTGTCATAATTTCAGAGTTGTCAAATATACTTATCTGCGCGCAATATGCCAGCGAGATCTGGTTATGTTAAAATTTAGTAATTGTTCCCTGTACAAATTTAATTTATAACGTGGCAGTGAAATATTTTCCATGCCACTGTTTAAATTTGCTAAGAAAAAAAACTTGATGGCCAGCGAGATATTTTTAGCGTGCACTTATGAACTTCCTGAAAAGTGTGATACAACAACGATATCATTGTTTATTTTTGCCAAAGAAACTTGATCTGTGGTATGATATCTAGAGTTTATTAGGTACATGGGCGAAGCTAGACATTTTCAGAGGAAAGGAGGGTGCGTCTCTTTGGTTTTATTGAACTATCCGACTAGATACATGATGAAAATTTGCAAATTTTAGTGTAAAACATATCAAACTGTGGGTGCATTCGCATCCGACACTCACAACGTGGCTTCGCCATGATTAGGTAGAATAAAATTTTGCAAAATAAAACTATAATTCTCTATATGTCATCAAGTCTTGTTTAAGGCTGTCATTAGCAAAAAAAAAAAGTTGGAGCACCGTAATAGTTTGCCTTGTCTAGCATGTACGTCAGGTTGACTCAGAAGACATGCCAAGTACATGCGCTGAAAAATATTGGGCATCATGCATGACTTACAAAAATTAATTATTTTTAAAAAAAACATTTTAAAATTGACATGTATTTTTTTTATGAACGGAGATTTGTATGCTATTTCTTCGCTTGTTTTTCTATTTTGTCAACATCATGTTTTTTTTCCAACTGGAAGAATTGCTTTCTGTGCCAATAATTGGGGACGAAAGAGTGCTCATATGCGATTTGCCAACTGAATCCATGTACTACGTGTGATCTGACAGGTCTTCATGATAAGGATATGCTCCGTTCCGCGGATGTTTGCACGTCGTGGCCGCATTTGCCTCTTTCCGCCAGTGTGTGATTCCCCACGTCTCCCTGAACCCTAGCATGATTGATCTCGTTCTCCGTTGGAACCGGGTCCTCTCCATTGGCTTCTATTAATGCACCACTGGCATTAGCGTTTATCTTTCTCGTTCATCTCATACCAACACTATCGGATGGCTCTGATTTTTTATGTCATAAATGCAAACCTTACAGAAGGTAAAAAGTAGCTAGCTGATGATAAAAAAGGCGCCAAGCACATATACTTTGGCGCCATTCTGCTCCACCTGCTCAGAATTTTCTCCTGCTCCCAGCTGCTTCGCGCCTTCTGTTGCTTCGGACCTACTGCTCTCTTCTTTGTTTGCTTCACTCCTGCTCTCCTGGTTGCATCACTCCTGCTCTCCTAGTTGCTTCACTCCTGCTCGTGGTTGCTTCACTTGTTTGTTCTCTGCTTTTGTATTGTTTTATCATGTGAGGATTCATTCCTGTTGCTCGCATTCTCCTGGTTGCTTCACTCCTACTGCTTGCTTCACTTCTTGGCTGTTCTCTGGATTTGTACAGTTTCACCATGTGAGGATCAATCTGAATGAAGTAAAGGGTAATGGATTGTGAGTCACACATGTAAGTCAAATCAATCTCCTTTGCATCATCTAATTTCATTTGGCAACTAAATTTTAGTGCAAATTCTTTTAAACAAACATAGTTAGATCAGACACTAAATTAAAATAGATTGTTGTTCTCTTATACAGAATGGAAAATCCACCATCCTGGATGCCAAGGATCAGTATGAAATTTAATAGTGTGGATGAGGCTTGCGATTTCTGGGTTGCTTATGGTGGTACAGTAGGTTTTAATGTGAGGAAGCAGTATAACAACAAAAGCACATTAGATGGAATTTGTACTTATTCCAGGTTTGTGTGTGCAAAGACTGGTTTTAGAAAAAAAGATAAAAGAGATCATCTAACAAAGCACCCTCGAGCTGAAACAAGAACAGGATGTAAAGTTCGAATGGGCATTACATTAAATCGAGAAGAAGAAAAATATGAGTTATATGATTTAGTACTTGAGCACAACCATATCCTACAGCTCCCTGAAACATGCCATCTATTGCCTTCACAGCGGAAAATTTCAAGTGTGCTAGCTTATCAAATTGACATGGCAGATGATTGTGGAATCAGGCCTAAAGATGCTCATGAGTTGGCTAGTAAACAGGCCGGTGGTTCAACTAATCTTAGTTACACACGGATAGATCACAAAAACTACTTGAGGACAAAGCGGCAAAGGAATATGATGTATGGAGAAGCAGGAAGTATCTTAAACTATTTTCAAAAGAAAGCAATAGAAAATCCTTCATTTTATTCAGCCATGCAGCTAGATTGTGATCAGAAAATAACCAACATGTTCTGGGCAGATGCTAAAATGCTCATTGATTATGCTCATTTTGGCGATGTTATTACTTTTGACACCACATTTGGGACAAACAAAGATGTTAGACCACTTGGTGTGTTTGTTGGATTTAATCAGTTCAGGCAAATGGTTGTATTTGGAGCTGCTTTATTGTACGATGAAACAGAAGAATCTTTTAAGTGGCTGTTTGAAGCTTTTCTGGAAGCACATAAACAAAAGCATCCAAAAACTATCTTTACAGATCAAGATATGGCAATGAAAAATGCAATATCTATGGTATTTTTTGATTCTTGGCATGGGTTGTGTACATTTCATATTATGCAAAATGCTGTCAAACACCTAGCTCGTACTGGAAGAGATGAATCTAGTGCCCTTGCAGAGTTAAGTGCATGCATGTATGAATATGAGGATGTGGTAACATTTGAAGAATCTTTCAGCGCCTTGAGAAGCAAAGTCCAACAAGATACTTGGTTAGATGGGCTGTATCAACAAAAGGAGAAATGGGCTGAATGCTACATGATGAATGTATTCACACTAGGAATGCGAAGCACACAGTTAAGTGAGAGCCTGAACAAAGATATGAAAGATGTTTTAAAATGTGATTTGGACATTGCTCGATTTTTTACTCATTTTGAAAGGGCAGTTGCAAGCAAGAGAGCTAAAGAATTGGATGCTGAATTCAACTCAAGGCAGAAATTGCCACGAATACAAATGAAGGCACCTTTCTTGATACAAGCAAGTGAACTGTACACTGCATGTATTTTTGAAGCCTTTCAAGCTGAGTATGAAAGATCTTTATCTGCATATGCTAGACCAACAGAAGGACCTAATGAATACATTGTAGGGGTTGGAGCTCTTGATGGAACATCTAAAATGGAAAAGGAATACAAAGTTATAAGTGATCACTACAACGAAAAGGTATTTTGTGGCTGTCGGCAATTTGAAAGAATTGGAATATTGTGTAGTCACTCTTTAAAGATTCTTGACATGATGAACATCAAGATCTTGCCTGAGCACTACATTTTAAAGAGATGGACCCGTGAAGCAAGATGGGGTACTATACAAGATAGTCATGGGAACAATATTTTGGAAAATCCCAAAATTGATGCAACAAGACGTTACCAGAATCTTTCTCGCAAATTCCTTGCCATTGCTTCTCAAGCTGCTGAGTATGAAGATATCTCATTATTTGTTGATGATGTACTCAGCACTCTGCATAGAGATGTGAATGACAAGATTAAAAACTCTTCAAATATTTTCACTTATCAGTCTGAGGAAAAAGAAACAATTGCAATACATGAAAAGTTATCTCACATCACTGGCCTAAAGAAAAAGGTTGTTAAGAAGAAGACTGCACACCGACAACAAACATGGGTTGACAAGTTGTATAAGAAAACAAAAAGAACAGGAAGCAAAAATGTGTTACAGGACAAATCCAATATGGTATGTTTATTTAAATATGTTTATCTTGGTTGCATCTGGTTGTCTGGAATAACTTAATATCACATTTTAATTCATTTGCAGCAGCAGGAATTTGTTAATGATAACATGTTTGAGGGATTTGGATCGTTTACTAGCTTCACTGAGCTACTTATGGTAAGTCTCTGTACATGATTTATAAGATTGAGCGAGTTCTATTGTTCCTTATCATCCTTATTTTGCTTAATGTTGCAGGGTTCCTCTAATACCACACAGATTTCACAAGGACCAAGTCATTATGGAGAAAATCATTGATTTCAGATGAAGCTAATTAGTTTTTGTGTTCTTGTGCTAAGGCATGAGATGTAATTTCAAACTACCTTATTTTGAATCAGGCATCTAAGTTAGACCTGATTTATTAGCCTAAGCACAGTAATGCTAGCGGCATGATTTATTAGCCTAAGACTTATTTGAAATAGACATCTAAATTGAACTTGTCAAGTATGTTTATTAGCCTAAGACTTATTTGAAAAAGGCATCTAAATTGAACTTCTCAAGCATGTTTACCAGTAGAGGGACCTTCTGCCAGAGAGGATCGAGGGCCGGCGGGGGCGGCGCATTTGTCGTCGGCTTCTCCAGAAAAGCTGTGACAGGGGCGACGAGGATGTGGATTCGATGAGGGACCGAGGACCAGAGGGCGGGGTTGGACTGCAGCTCGCGACGGGATGTGGACTCGCACCGATGTGGGGTCAACAACCGGCGGGGGTGGGGCGTTTGTCGCTGGCTTCTCCAGCCAGGCCGCACCCGGGGCGAGGGGTCCGCCGCCGGCTTCTCCGACCTGGCGGCGCTGGAGGCGGCGAGGAGTCGTGGTGGTTCATCGAGTTGAAAACCGTCGGTAGGATTAGAAATGATTGGGTCTAAGTGGTGACCGGTGGTAGGATAGAGATAAATAAGAGCCATCCGATAGTGTTGGTATGAGATGAACGAGAGAGATAAACGTTAATGCCAGTGGTGCATTAATAGAAGCCAATGGAGAGGACCCGGTTCCCCTTCTCGGTTGCCCGACATCAGCGCGAGGGCAGAGGCAGCACATGTTGGGGACACCTCAAACAACCATAAAAACCTACTCCTACTTCTCCTAGTTGACTTAAAAAATTAATTCAAATAAATAAAATTATAAATCATATTTCAAATAATTTAATAATAAAGTAAATTATAACATCATATATTGATCACAAATAATTTTAAAATGGATGAAGTAATCGTTAACCGCTACACACCTCTATGCACGAATTACTTACTACAGGCACTGTCTCCTGCATTTACATTTTACACCCTCTGCCAGAAGCGTGAAGTTCGGATCACACAGTGCGACTGGACCAGTGCGAGGTGATTTAGCAGATCCGAAACGGGCATGACCGCACGAGTTATGAATCAAGAGATGAAACAAACAGGCCTTATCAACCGGAAACCGAGTCAGAAACCAAAGGAAAACGTTGCGGTCTCCGTGGGCTTGCCTCGTGGCGGTGCCCTCTTCACATTCCCTGCTGTCCCTGGTGGCCTCGGCCATTGCAGTGCCGGCAGGGGTTCTAGAGATGCAAGGCTAATTGTGTAAACACATACTGTACGATACCATCTATCCGGACCATCAGGCCCGTACGCTTTATTCAAATCTCAAGCCGTATACCGGGTCTATGTGTCTGTGCGCTGGTAAACATCACAATCAGAAACCGAATGGTCTGGGGGATCTGAACACAACTGGAAACTAACCGACGGGACATGTACACGAAGCAAAAGAGCGCCTTTTCTCAGATCTTGCTGGCGAACTGAAGGCCCTCCTTCTTGAGCTCCTCTTGGTTGGCGACCGGTGGCTGAGTCTTCGCGACCTTGGCGATGGCCTTGTTTTCGTCCGGTGACCCGCCTTCGAGGAAGGCGCCCAGGACCTTGCCGTCCTTGATCCAGTACGAGCCGAACTTGGGTTTGGGGGAGGTGGGGTCGCTGTCACCGAACAGGATGGCTTCACCCACGTTGTCGCCGTAGAACTGCCAGCTCAGGTCGAATGATCGGGAGTAGAAGTATGGCAGGTACTCGTACTCTGGTACAGATTCTCCAGACTCTTTACCCTTGATTGCCTGAAAGAAGATGATGCATAGTCAAAGAAATTTAGACAAATGACAGATGAAATCAAAGTTAACCAACCATTCCGTTTATTAGCAAAGCCATATACAGGTCCTGAGTCGCTAGTTTCGGTATTTCAGTTTCAGACATTTCAATCTAGCTGAGATAATTTCACAAAGATACAACTAAAACTCACATTGTTCTTGAGTGCAAGTGGAAACCATTTTAATGATAGTAAAGTGTACATAAAATGCTGCACTAGCTCACATTTCATAAAATTCCAACTTCTCATTGTTATAGCTGTTTCATATATATATATATAAACATGAAGTGACAGTATGGAGATTTAGCCTCACCTTTACAGCCTGCTCTGCAGATTTTCTGGCATGATCAACATGTTCCACTCTCCTCAGCTCATTGTACATCTTCATGGGGAATGTGGCCACATCACCAATGGCGTATACTCCAGGTACACTTGTTTCAAAGAAAGCATCGGTCTGCATATAAGATGTTTAGGCATGCCAGATATTAAGGTCAACAGTCCATTAGGATAGAGTAGATGATGTAAACGCAGTTTATTACACCTAATGAACAGCACCAGTACACAGGTGCCATTTTGTGTACCGAAAAAAAAAAACACATCACAGACCTATTTTCTATTGAACAAACCATAAGACCATCAGCAGAGATATGCTCAAGGTTAAAAGCAAGTAACTGCTCAGATAAAAGCAGTAACAAATGCTCACTAACCTTGATTCCACCTTTCTCCTCGACAACTTGACCTTTGAAGAGAGTAGTCAATGGTCTGGCTCCAACACCAACAACAACAAGATCGGCTTCAAGCACACTGCCATCCTTCAGCTTAACCGCGGTGACCTGCAAGCAGGAGACAGTAAAAGTAAGTAAACTTTTGCATCTACAAATAGAAACTTGAAAGTGAATTAGGCTCTGGAAATTGTACATACATCACCATTGGCATTCGCATCAAAACCAACAGCTAGCGTACCCTTAACAATCTTGACCCCTTTGTTTGCATAGTATGCCTCGTAGAAAGCTGCAATATCAGCAGTGAAGAGACGGGGCACTGCAAGAAATGACATTACCGAGTTACATCTTTATTGTTGAAAACTCTTAACCGCAGTTTGGTTTTGCATCATAACTACACAATAATTGCAAAAACAAAGATGTTCCTTACTCTGTGATGCATAGTAAGTAGAATAAAAGTTTAGTTACACTGCATAAATTATGACACTTACTGCACCAAGGTTCAGGAAACACCATTGTGACATCAAAGTCATTGAGCTTCAATGCTGCACTAAGTTCAAGGCCAATATAACCTCCACCAATAACCACTGCCTTTCCAGCCTTCTTTGCTTGGATAGCTGCCACCAGCTTGTCCGCATCATCGACTTCTCTTAGATATAGAATGTTGTTAGAATCAGCTCCTGGAGTGCCAAAATCAGTGAGCTTTATGACCTGAAAAGTGAAAGCATAGAGGTGTTGTTTGTTACTGTGTAAAAACAACAACGATTTTGAATTATCAGAGATTTCTTTTTGCCATCATCCACAGGTAGTAGAACAAGTGCAAAAATAAGGATGTGAAATATAAACAGATCATAACATACCGTGGAGCCAGTAGCAATGAGCAAGACCTCATATGTAAATGTTGCTCCAGCTGCACTAGTGAGAGTTTTGGCAGCAAGATCAGCCTTGACAATTTCTGTGCTGAGGATCAGTTCAATCCCTGCCAACAGTTGTAAAATCAGTTTACATTCATATACTCAGTATCCAAAACCACAATATGACAAATACATATATACATATATATGCTTGAAGTGTCAAGTTGACCCTGAATGTGGATTCCGTTTGAACTAGCCAGCATATTTTTTTACTCAGGGATCTCGGATCAAAAATAAACAAGATTAATACATCTCAAAGTTATGATTAAGGTGGTACTCAACTAACTTCATAATTTTTCTAATCAGGAACTCGTTTCTAAAATTCAGGGTCAGCAGTCAGCTGGATATCGATTTGTGGGAAGGACAGACACCTCAATGATCTATTACCATTGCCATTTCAATTTCTTGGTTAATCCAAACATCTGAAACCAAAATTGATCACTTATAAACACAGCTGTAAAGCTATTGCTTTGTGACTCAAAGTGATTGGACCCTTCCCCAGACACTGTGCAAGCGGGAGCCACGTGCACTGGGCTGCCCTTTTTTATCTAGGTTCTAAAATAAAGACAATTAAGTCATCTTGTACTCATCAGTTCATACAATTGACAAGAAACATGCAAATGATGAGGTAAATGTTAATGCAGTAACTGGATATGGGCCATAGCATCACAAGCTAACATGGACAAATTCAGGTTCACATGAAAAAATAGCTTCTCTCCACCACTTTGTTTAAAGCCAATTTTTACAACACGGAGATACAACGCAAACATCATAAATAAGTCACTCAAGCATGGTCCAGCATTGTAAGGGGATTACAATTGTACCTTTCTCAGCATACCATTCAGGCAATAGCTTCTCTCCACCACTTCCTACACACACATGAAATCCTGGGAGTCTTGCAGCATCTGTGCACAGTAAGAAGCAACTTATGTCAGTATGAACCCATGTGGTGGCAGAGGAAAAATGTTAAATGAAGAACTTACTTTGAGGAAAGAGATAACCCTTGCTGAGGGCAGGACGTTCATAAGGAGCCACCTGGAAACCAAACATTGGTAAGAAATGGGATTACCTCCACATTGATAAACATGGAGCATATATTGCTGGCGAAAATGTGAATTGAGGATCAAGAAAGACAACAGCCAGCACTCGATACTCTGACAAGCACTGAGGTGTTCAAAAGCAGCACTGTAGACTGAAGGCTGACTACAGGCTACAGAACTCATGGTACCTGTGGTTATTTCACATATAAAGTGATAATAGCACCGAAAGAAAAGGGTAGATGATGAGTCGAAAAAAAAAAGAAAAGGGTAGATGATTTTCTAGTAACAAGAGAATAATTACTCCAAACTACTTGTGACACACAGCTGCGCATGTAGGCGACGTACAGCACAAATGGACTCGCTTGTGGGTTCGTTCTTGGACATCATTTTACTTGTGTTGAACATCTCTTATCAGGAAATACAGCACATGGAACAGTAAAATGGAAAACGCTGGCATACATATATCCTTAAGAAGAGAACAGGAGAGAGGGAGCATACCGCCTCCTTGGAGATGATGGCGAGCTCCCCCGGCTTGACTCCCTGCTTTGCGAATTCTCGCGCCGCGTAACCCTGCAATTCCGACGGACAAAAGAGAAATCAGGCGAATCAGTTCGCGATCCTGAGATCCAGAGCCAGGAACCATCGTGATGGGTCCAGTCCAGGAAAGAAAAACACTCAACAGGAAAATAAATCGAACTAAATCGAAGGAAGCGAGAGGACGTACCGCCGCGACGCCGCCGCCGAGGATGACGTACTTGAAGTGCTTCTCCGAGGCCATGGCTCCGGCAAGGGGAGGAGGCAGGCACCGCTCCGATCGATCGAACTAGGGGCAGCGACGGGTCGGTTCACTCCGGCCTGTGGATTAGAAAGGACAAGTGCCGCCCGGAAGGGAAGGAGGAGAAGTGAAATAAGGGGAACAGGGTGGAGTGGTTGGCAAAAATTTGCGGGAGGTGGTGGGCCTGGTGGCTGCTACACCAACACTTGCAACTGCTCCATATTTCGCTGACAAGACCGATAAAGGGACCCGGAATATGTGGGCCCTATTGGTCAGTAAATGTGTAAGCGGATGACCAATAGTGCGACGCGGAAGTCAGAAGGAGGAGGAGGATGCGGGTAGCCTGCCCGGGTGGAGCCCTCCTATTGGCTGGGTTGGTCCAGGTGGGAGGCGAAGACGTGGCGCGGTCATCGCCGTTGGGACTCGTGCGGGATGCGGGAGGCAACGTCGTCGGATAGGGGTATGATATGAAACGGAACCAGCAACTTGCATGGAGCCGGATCTATCTTCAAATCTTCGTGCTCAGCAAATTAGTTTATGCAAATCTATGTCTATTTAGATCTATGCCATGCAAAACTACGTAAGTATATGGCGTATATTTGCATAAACTTTCCACGTGGCAACAAGAAAATTCTAGGACCTTCTAGACGGGTCAATAGAATAGTGTTCGTACGATACAAAAGGTGTTGCGTGAGTAGTGATTTAATAATTTAATTAACATGAAAACGTTCCCGCCCGGGGCGTTGCTGTTTAATTATCCGTGCCAATCTTTTAGTAAACCAGTACGCAGCCGGCGTGGACATTTGGCACAGTTGAATCAATCGGCGGCAGCGTCTTGAATTGCCGTCCGAGGTGAAGCTGTCCGCATCCATCCGTTGTGGGAAAAAGTGTCCAGGTGCGTGGTGCGTGCGTGCGACATAAGAAGAGAAGAACCCAGAAACGCACGAAGAAGGCTGTCCAGGATACGACGATGGCCACACGAAGTACCAACCACAGCAAGGAGGATGATTCCGCGCACGATCCGGTTCACACCTGTTTTGTTCGCACATCACTAGTCTCGTCTAGGAGCCCGAGAAGGAAAGAAAGATGCGCTGCTGTCCTAAAGGCGAGAGGATACCGATGGCGATGTGTGGACGTGGCCCGATTTAAGCACCGCAAAATGGTTGAGAAGGCAAGGCATTTCGAAGGCCCTTGTTTGGAAAACTGTTCATTAATTCATACAGTACGAATCATAAAAAATCAATTACTGTAAATTTTACAGAAAAATATAAGAAAGAGAAAAATTTTCCACTTCCCTTCTTAATAAAAAAGTTCAATTATAGAGGGTCTACCGTCTACACTCATTTCCCGCTATGTTGTGCACGCAGTGGCAAATATATATAGTAACTAGTATAGTGGGTTAGCCGTTGCGCACCTATCGAAAAATGTTCATAGTTGTTAAAGTTAAAGAAATAACAAGGAAAGATGAACATATTTATAGAGAAGCATACCAGAAATATTACACTATAGCTATCAGTGCAGCAGGTACAAAAACAGTTGAATTAAACACAAGGGTGACTGCATATGGGCGTTTTGTTGGTTGTATTTGTAACAAAATTGTTTGAGGAAAATACTCAAATCAGAAACTCAGTATATTGAAGTTCTCCTACATACTCCTTAATATGAGGCATACATTAAAGAAAAGTTGTTTCCAGTTTGAAGTGAAACAACAATGAAGCTTAGGAAAAAGAGGATGGCATTGCTCGATCAAGAGCAACAACAGTTTTTGTACAGAAAGAAATAAGATCTAGTCAAGAGTAGGCACCTTGTATCATTCGAACCTTCAGTAACAAAGGCAAAACAACTAAAAGAGTTACATAAATGACAAAATATCAATGAGATATAAATATGCAAACATAAATTTCAAGTTTGGTCTTATTGTTTTCTATCAAAAAAAAAATGCTTCACGCTCTTCAGAACCATGAAATCACTAACAGAAACCAATTAACGTACCTTGCTTTTTTGACATATTGGTTTTTCCGGCATGGAGATTTTTATATTCGGTAAGATCTCTAGCATGAGATATATCCAAATTTAGTGGATCATCAATGGTGCCTAAACTTGTGAAAATCATATAGTCAATAAGAGGCTGAATATCTACATATAAGCACGAATAAGACCTTGATTATTTTTGTGTTTAACCCTGTTTAACTGTTTAAGAAAACAAAGTTATCTGAACCTAGGAACATGAAAAGAGCAGATTAACATTAGCAGGACAGGCACATTGTTACATCTGCAGTTGAATGTATTAATACCTGAGGCCCACACCTGCACTGAGGCATCACAATACATGAAAACCTTATATAAGAAATGCAAATATGCCTAGGAAGTTAATCTCCTATTTTAAGGAGTAAATTCCTATTTTAAGGAGGCTCCAGTTTAATGGTCTTTTTTTTTTATCATAATGACAAATTTAGCTTCTACCAAGTAACAGCATAATCAGACAAATCAAAATATGATCTCAATCCCTCAAATTAAATCAATATAACAAAATTAAAGGTGTTCAATTAGATAAAAAGTTGTCATAACAATCAAATTAGTTGCCAAAATCTATATAGTTAATCAGTAGAGAAGTATAATGGAAGTTAATATAAAAAATATGAGGGTTGAAGGGTATAATCATAATTTTTTTCTTATATATATAAAGAAAATGGCATGGAAAGGATGGAAAATTTAAACCGATGGTGAATAAGTGAAATGAAATTTTTAGATGGAAAATTTAAACCGATGGTGAAAATTAACATTGTAGTTGAAAGTCAAACATTGTAATAAAATGTGAGACTGGCTTTTAGCCTGAAAAGGAAGAGAGACAAAACTAAATTTAAAGGCAGAAGTCGACAATAGCAAATAAGATGGAAATATTCGCAGTATATCTAGGACAACAAAAGATATAGAATTACAATGTTCTAGAGGTAGGGATAAATTTATGGGGGAGCTCTATTAGGAAAATATGAAGTCATTAAGGACATTACAGCTGATATTTTTTGAGAGTAATAGAGTGAGTTAGGATACTAAGGAATTGATTCTACAACATGGTATGTACATAACTGAAGCAGGTGGAGGAAAAAAAAAAGAGTTAACTTTGTTCAGTTCCTTCTGAGTTTCAGTAAGTTTTTGCGTATCCTGAAGAACCTGCACAGATTTTTCAAGCTATCCATGGAAGTAGGTCCAGCTAGTTTATATGATAAAATGTTAAAGAAAAAAAAAATGCAGAAACATGAAGCTAGTCTTTGATCATCTACAAAAATGGCCTTAGAGAGAGGAGCAATCAAGCAAATTTCTTTCACTACTGCCAATACCGATTGTTTTTTCTCGGAGCAATTTTACTGCACATGCATTCGACAACGTGACAATATTTAGCAAACAGCACAAATTCAGCCTCTAGTAAAATGGACAAACTCCTGAGCTGGAGAAGCACGTAGGAACCATACTATCAACATTAGGCCTTTGGGCTAATCTGTCAATATAACACGTTTAGAATAAAGCCGTCCCGCCATATATATCTGCCAATGTGATTTAACTAGAAAATAACTAATGCATTCATAACACACAATCAGTTCTAACTAACACGTCAAATCAATATTATTTGATCCGTACCTCAAATAAAACAACAGAAAGAACTAAAGATATGACTCTAATATAAATTTCCAGGAATAATGTAGTTTATTACATAGTTAATGAGGGTGCTTCATAAGATAAATCAAAATAATGGAAGACAATCTTAGTTAAATTCAACAGGGAGTGATCTCATACCAAGAGAATGGCACCAGTTTTGAATAATCAAACAGAACAGCACCTCAATTCCCGACAAAATAAAGTATGAAGGCTTAGGAAAGCTATATATCAGAGTGCTACTCACCTCTTGCTGATTTCCTGAGTGTTGTGCAGATATTAACAAATTGTTTTGTTTGTTTCGGATCCATAGTTGTTTTCTTTGTTCTTGTTCTGCAAAAGAACATTTCCGTATTGCGGTGAGAAATGAGGGTACTGAAGACGCAATGAGATGGGCTTAAAAACAGCGCAAGTCTAGTAAACAATTAACTGAAAAAGAAGGCCTACGCTAGGGAGGTCTGCACAGTTCCCATATACAATACCTCATGAGAAAGGAAATTTGCAAATCATATGAAAGTACACATATTCTTTGGAGGATTACTGAAAAGACGTACCCACCTAAATCAAATTTAGACAAAAATGGCAGGCCACCATGTCTGTTTTAGTCCTACATGAGCTCCTGAAATTGGAAAGAGATAGCTAAAGTTAAAATTTGATGCAATAAGAGAAATTTAAAAACCAAATGATTTGTGCAAGAAGAAAAAGAAACGCATGGCCTGGGTAACTTGTTTTCAGGAGATTTGTAAAGAATGTTGATTTCCAAGAACATCATGTGTCCCTGCTTGAGAAACCTGTGCCCTTGCCCTTCTATGAATCCGATTGCGCTCACCTCACCTATCTTACCTCTCTTTTATCTATCGCTTCTACTTTCTGCGATGTTCCATTATCTCGTGTGCATTAGGCTCCACTTGCAAGATCACCAAATTGAAGCTATCCAGAGCTCATGAACCTGCCATTTAAAATTAGAACTTAGTTAAAAAAAAGGTTCACCTTCTTGGGCACAGACTGCTCTCATCAAACTTCATGTTCGATGCAGTGTCCAGATCACAAGCGTCTTCCTCCCATTTGCCAAGCATGGCTTCGGCCATTCCGTGAATTGAACACAAGGTTTCAAATTCTTGGTCCTCAACAGACTTCGAACAGAAATCATTCTATCCATTCATCCTTGTGCTCCACTGCGTTAAAGAATTTAGTAGGTTAGGTTCATATATACAACCGTGAAGTACTAACAAAACAAAGCAGAAAACAGAAAGTGAAACTGTATAGAAGCTTAAATTTGTAATGCTTAAATCTATTACAAGAGCAGGTACTCCATAGTCGACCAAAAAATCACCACATTGTATAAATATAAGGGATGAGCAATATCAGCATTCCAACTATGACATATAAGCTCAGAACACTGCAATGTAAATATCTGATGATAAATTCCTGCCAGCTTCTAACATGAAAAAACATATGAAAGGATTTAGTATCTGAAAATAAGGAATATATGTTTATAGCTTCTTAAAATAATATGGACAGATCTTTGTTATCATAAGACAGTAAGGCAATCTCCAACAACAAATAAGCAAACTGAAAGAATTGGACACCTGTTTTATTTTTCCATGTAAAGTAGATTACCTTGACACAGCATGAGGCATCATGGAACATTCATGGTAACTGATCCAAGTGAATGCTTCAGTGTAAGCAGATCATAACCAGGAAAATAAAGACAGCAAAAGTGGATTCGGATCGAATGTTGCAAAAAAACGGGAAGCTGTTTGCCAAAAAAATTAAAAGCATTATTTTTCATGTCACCAATAACTGTTGGAAAGAAGCGCGAAGCTGTAAAACAGATTAGCTGACATAGTCATCAGGAATCGCTGAACATCTATATCAACCTTACCTTCTCAATCGAACTACCTTCATTCTTTTTCACATGAAATTGAGAACACCTTCCATTACATATTCAGGGGACATGTAACCACTAAAATGATTCTCCACTAAAACGATCCGGAGTTGAGAACGGGCCCGTCACGAACTGGTAGGTAATCCGTTACATAGTGGGAAATTGACAATAACGGTGACTTTTAACCTGAAAAGGAAGAGAGGATTAAAGTACAAAACTAAGAAATCAATTACTATATTTTTAAACAGATTTGCTTTTTCTCTTGACATTGAGGGTTGTATACTTACTAAGAGAATCTCTGCGTAAGGTATATCAAAATTCTACTTTATACTTTCTGTCAGGCTACTCTCAATCTCAAGTATTAAGGAGGTACATAAGAAAATTTTACTTTACCCTATCCTGACTGAGCTCTGTTCTCTTTCCTCGTAGACTCTTCAACTGCAGTGTCCTGTTTCTCTCTGACACAAGAATGAAGAGAAGTTTAGTAAAAACAACTAATTAGTATTTGTACCACATGAAAATTGAGTGATTCAGCAAAATGAACAAAAAAATAAAATTTGATAAATTAACCAGGACATCATTTTACATTCGATAAAAGATAAGAATTAACTCACCATGCAGAATCTTCTAAGCGGTCTGACCATGCAAGTGTTCATAATTTACAATAATTTGCCATTTAATTAGTTATGTATCATTTCACAAACTTTAACAAAGAAAATTATGTGGCTGACAATTGGAAAAGCCAAGTGGCGTTAAGTGAACACTCGCAAACTAATATAGTTGATAGGGAGACAGAACTTTCTCTTGACACGGACCTGTGTCATTGCAACCATGTTTTTCTCATTTAGAGAATGATACAACTAATCAGCAGGTTCATGGTGCGAACAATGGAACAACATTGGTAGGCAACCTAACATCACTAACCAAATTTCTTGCTCTACATAATCAAGAATGGTAACAGACGCATTGCATCAAGCAATTTCAATGTGCCAATTCGAGCAATATTTTCAATGAATCATGGATATTATTGCGGAACTTAGGAAAGCTAAAACCCAGCAACCCTATCATGGAACAATGTCAGACCAAAAAGAAAGAAGAAACATATCAAAAAAGAAAGAAGACCAAACAATATGCACAATATTTCAAACAAGACACTATGCAGGTAACTTTTTAGTTCTGCAGTAACGGGAACAATATGCAGGTCAAAGGAACAGTTCAGTAGCACATGCATGCCAATTTAGTAGTTACCTCTTTTTCTGTAGAAAACGCAATTATTTATGTTCTAAAAACACCAGGATCTAATATCCTGAACAAAATTACACATGTTCTTGGGTCAGTAGACTCTACAAGAACAAACTACTGCACTGAAATTTAATTCATGACATTAATAGAAACCAATCAACACTTAGCATCAGGAAAAACATTGATGATGGAGAAAAAATATACATACAGCAGTAACCTTAAGATCATAGAAGAAAATATACAGACTGAACAAGAATATTCTAGGGTTGATGCACATTATCGCCATATTTTTATGTATTAGGAACTAAAAACAATGAATTCAGAAGGCTAGAGGGCGAAACTCGCACAGTGCACTCCTTTTTGTGTTTAGTGAGGTGCAGTGCAATATTGTTCCAGGCAAGTAACGATAAACAAATATTTACATAACATTTAAGCAAAAAGAAGAGACTTCATTATGGAGCACAGTTGGGTAACTTACAGTGAAATAAACAGTATGATTCTGCCCGGCATGCTCGTCAACACTGTAAAGGAACCTTAAAATCAGGGAAGAAAATATACATATAAAGCGAACAAGTATTGCAAGCTGATGCACATTACGACAATTTTTTTAGTTAATAGGAACTAAAAATACGAATTTACAAAGGTAGAGGGCAAAAGCTCACGCTCCTTTTTGCATTCTGTGAGGCGCAATGTGATATTGTTCCACCAAGTTACCAGGGAGAAAAATATGTATATACATTTTAACTACTTCTGTGTTGATGAATTTGCGGACTCTAGGCAAGCAGGAAATGAGTTGTATCATGGAACTGCGAGAAAATAGTCTGAGATCTGCAATAGAAAATAACATAAAAAGAAACTAAACTGAAAAATCATACGTGTATACTTCATCAATTCTGCCACAGGATTCACAAATAATGTACAACAAAAGGACATGGTTTATGGTAAACAAACAGAAGGGAAGTGGAGCACTCTCTGAAATTTCAGAATAAGTAAACAACAGATTTGAGTGAGACAGAACTGCATGGAATTAACTAAGGTATTTACTACTATAAACAAAGTTAGAGCCCACCGTCATCCTGTCCCATACTATCGTAGTTTCCAGTTTGACAACCCATGAACAAAAGAATACAGATGGGGGCCGTAGTACCACCTAGGGGTACCTGCAGCACATCCTTCCATAAGCTCTATGCCTTGAACAAACAGATAATGCTACTGGTGAGATAACATATTTTCGCCGATGTGTACAGAATTCACAGGATTTCTTGATACCTACTATTAGGTTAGTGAAATCCCTAATAAGACGTGGAGATGTGTTTTTAATTAACTCAGAATCTCAAATAATAGAACACTAAAATTGTAGGTGTCTGGCTTGACTGAAAATGCACCTTCCATTCAGGGGACATGTAACCACTAAAATGATTCCCCACTATGTAAGCTTGTTTGTTTAACTATTTACAAATTTTGCACGGTTATTGGCACAAACTTCATAGGCATCAGGTTAAATTTTAAAAATGAATCACACTGACAAATCATATTTGTTTAATACTGTATTAATATTCAACAGCAATTAAGAACTTTCGAGCACCATAATACATGGTATCACGGAAGTGGAAATTTGGGTTTAAAGACACACACAAACTGCAGCTTATATAAGCTGCAGTGCAACCTATTGTCATGGACTAAAACAATGGCTAAGGACATTGATGAAACCAGCCTGTGCAGTAATAATAATGTTAGATGTACCTTGTTAATGGTGACTTGATCTTGTCCATCTTGGCTCTATCCTTCCATCTGGATTCAGGCTTTGCAGAGAAAAAAATTGTTATCATGTTCAATCTTTGCATGAGCGCATACCTTAGAAGCTCAGAAAATTTGGCTCAAGAAAGTTGCTAGATAATGAATTTCAAGTTCAGAGTCTAAACTTGAGAGTGAAAAAATGTCATCCCATTCCAGGATGCAAATTAATAGGACGAATATATCTCAGCTTTACTCAAATCATGTTGTCCCAATCTTAATGTTTTTTCAGAAGCCAAAATCCACTCCAGAACCAACCACGGATCTTTCCCAACATTCCATTCCCATCTCCAGGCTTGCATAGCTGATAGCACGCAGCGAAGTGGCATGCCATCTGTGAGCGCTGAAGAAAAAATTAAGCAAAACAACATCCCGAGCATTATTTAGTATTTCAAGGATAAATCACTGCATTTGTAATGAAATCACAAGCTGTGCTACAGTTTGGGCATTTCTGAGGAATAATACAGGCACCTGGTGATAAGACTCGTATATGTAAGGTGTATTATAGAATTCAGTCAGCTACTTGCATCCATGATTTCATTTAGTACCCTCTGATTCAAGCAAGAGCAGGTGTACTATGCTTATGTCCAAAGCGTTGGAAAAGTTATTGCGAACTCATGTTTTTTTTATATGAGTATATCAAAGTGAGCTTCTGAATATTATTTTCTTGAAAAGATTTATCTGTATTAACAAGCAAGCGTATAACTAATTTATCTCTATATGAGCCATCTTCCTATTTTAAAGAAATGGAGTTATTCCCATTTCATTTATTTGTTGCTTTGTCAAACCTGTACCATATTAGGCGAGCATTCAGCATTTTTCTTCTAACTTAAGGCCTATGTTATTTGACAAGGAACAATCATTCCGAAATGTAAAATCTCTTTGTAGTTATGTTAATGTTAATAAGGTAAGATGGAAACATTATCGACCAATTAACGCTTTGTATGCATTGTAACAATCGCATGAAAGTTAAGGCACTCTAGTCTACTATGCATGTTATCGTCAACATGGAAGACAAAGTCATCGGATGATATTCAGATCGATTTATGAACTACAGTTAAAACAAATGTACAACAAGGTTAGGATTCTAGTCACAAAACAGACTTCAAATTCGGGCCATACCTTGCAAAAAGAATATTGTTGACAAAGAATATAATGTGAAGCTGCCTCTCTTAATCCTCCAGGGCAAATGAGCTCTCCCTAAGAGCTTCAACCAAAGCCGGTGCAAAAACGGTTGCAAAAAACATGCCTCTGCTCCCTTAATGTGTTCCTTTGGGCCATTCAGATTATTTAGCACCTCGTGCAACTCCGCAGCAACTTCCATGGGCAGCGACCCTGAAAGGCCCCAGAATCTTGTTGCAGTGTCATAATCCCCAAGACCGTGAGCACCATACTGCTGTTGCTACACTACTAGTCATAGAAAGGGGGATACGATGGCTAGAGCATCAACGGCCCCCCGCATCATGACATCAATGCACCCATCGGCCGCGCTATACGCATAAACCCCTGCAGGTACGGGACTACCGGAGGGCGTGGCGTGTGCTGCGCGGATAGTGGCCTCTTACTCAGGCCCATTCTTGGCGATGCACTCCAGAAGCTTGTTGATTCGTGTAACATCCCAGATTTTTAAATTAATCAGAGTGTCAAATTGTTTTGAAATTATTTTTGATTGACTTTAAATTTTTTTTAATTTTTTAGACACCGAAATAATTAGATCCGCGGATTTTTATTAGACTGAGATTAATTAGTTTGCTTTAATTTTTGAAAGTAACCCTCGTATAAATACTTTCTCTCATCCCTATCTTTCCTATTCCCCTCTCTATTTTTCAGAAAAATCTCTGACCGCTCCCCGTCGCCCCTCTGTGCGCCGCCTCGATCTCGGTGTTGCCTACCGCGACTCCGCGTCGCATCGCCCCGAGCCGCTCCACACGTCGCCGTCCTTGCGCCGACTCCGAGATCCCACGTGCCGGCCGGATTCCCTGCCTCCACGCGCCCGTTCCCGCGCCATGTTGCCGCTCCAGAATCAACTCCGTCATCGCATCAGCCGAGTCGCCCGCACCGCACCATCGCCTGACGCCGTCTCCACCTCGTCGCTTCACCATCCGTCGCTGTCGCCGTCTCCGCCTTGTCGCCTGCGCCGACAGCCTCCGTGTGAAGCCCCGCGCCACGACGCCGACATCGCCGACTCCGCCTGCGCCACGCGTCGCCATCGCCGTGTCGCCGACACCATCCTCGCTCGGTTCCGAATTCCAGAATGCAATCTCCGATTTTCGTCTCCGATCCAGTGCACTGATCTCCGCGATTTGTCTTCGATTTTCAGATCTGTGACGAGAAATTCCCTCTTTCAAATTCCTTTTTTCTCACCGATAGATTGATGAATTAATTGCTAATCAATTTACGATTAATTGTTTTGTGATTAATCTAGTTCTTTATGGTCTAGATCTTCTAAAATTTTTGAAGAACTCTGTTTGATCTCAGTAGATTCTCAAAAATTGTTCCGTTAATTTGTCTCTACAAGGTTGTCGTGTAGAATTTTCCGAGAAATATTTTGCGCATGTTTAACCTAATAGTTTCATTTTAGATTTAATTACTGAATTTAATTGTCGCATACCTAGTGTCTGACCCTGTTCGTGTTGTGTCTAGCTAGTGATCCTGAGGAGAAGTATCGCGAGCCCGCTCAGTTCGACGACTCGGATCTCGACTACGAACTCGAGCTGCTAGGCAAACCGCGTTTCTTGATCACTTTTATACCCAGCATTTTAAATTGCATGTTTTATTTGCAACCCTAATTTACATGTCAACTATTTTAAAATATGCTAACAACATTTCTAAGCCGCACCTATTTACTGTTCCACAAATATGAGCTATAGAATTGATTTAGAATAATTATTTTACTTTTATGCTTAGCCATGCTTAGTCGTATTTATTTTTATTTTACACTTATCACTATATAAATAGAATTTGTGTTAAATGCTTTTCAACAGTGATTCAAATGTGTGAATTTTATAAATAACTATACATAACTATTTAGCGGGGCAGAATGGAATATGAGTAGCTGTGGGACTTTTGGAAAGTCCCTATAGACGTACCTATTGCGGCTATAACGGAAAGATTCGGGCTAGGATCTTTCTATGTGACTTGTTGTTTGTTGGCGTTGAAGTTGGAGAGAGTGCCTGCCTCGGCAATTAAGATCGAGTCCTTTAAGCCTTGTACGCTCAGTTGACAACCATGCACACCATGTTACCTTGTATGAGCAGTGGCTTGATCTTGAAGCTTACCGAGACTAGTTGTTTACTCATGGGTTGGCGGTATTGTGTTAGTGTGATGTAGAGCTATGACTCCTCACATGAGATCGAGATATCTCACCTGATCAGTGGTAGGCTTTTCACAGCTCTATGACCGGATTGCGTAGGCATTTGAGATCCCTATCTTAGAGGACGGATAGCGCCAGTTAAAGCTCGTGGACGGGTTTTGTGTGTTCGTCAAGATTACGATAGTAGTTCTCGATGACACTTCTCATGGGTCCAAATGCATAACCTCTGCAGAATTATAGTCAATGCGCATTGTCACGTTCTTTTGGAATGACACACTCTGAGTTGTGCTCTTCGTTGAGTAGTAGTTTTTTTTTCTTCTCTTCTATTTCAAAATATTTTTGACTCTGGCATTTGAGCTGTGGTCGAGTGTAGAGATTACACCGGCATTTAAAATGAACCCCCGTCCGAGATAACGAAGATCTCTGCGGGACAAGATAATAAAATTTGACAGTTTTAAAATTAATCTTTCTCACATCTTTAAAATAAAATAAAATGTTTTAAACTTGCATTTAGCACTTGTGCCATATCTTTACCCTTGAAACCATTTATATGCATACATTGTTGATAGATAGTATGCGGTTTGCTGAGTATTCGTACTACGTCTCCGACGAACCGTGAAGTCAGCTCCTGCGCTCAAGCTCACTTGTGTGGAGGTTCGCTACCGCTGCCATGATGATGCTTTCGCTGTTGCACTTAATGGTTTCTCGATAGTGATCTATCTGCTCTGAGATGTTTTTGACTTACGTGCCGATGGACGTCTTTGGAGGATTTTATTCTAATAAATTTGCTTTGACTTGCTATTTTTTTTCTCGTTTCTTGTTTAATATTTCTATTATAGTTTTTTGATTGATCGCTTGTGATGTCGTGCTTACCAACCTCCTGGGATTAGCAAAGTCACGAAAGATCGAGACTTATCGAAAGGTAAGAAAAACCCGGTCGTTACAATTTGCTTCTGTCGGATCAGCAGGCGACCTGGTGGATCCGCACATCGGAGGCATGGAGTAGAGGTGCGGCGGAGGTGAGAGTGTCAACCTGACCTCCATCGGGTGCGCCGCAAAGGTGGGAGGTGCGGATGCGGTGCGAATGGAGAACCCGAGCCGCGCCGGAGAACAAAGACAAGAGCAAGCACAACAAGGGGAGGCGAGCAGTGACGGCCATGGCAGATCTGGAAGGAGGCACGGCGGGTGGTTGGGACAGCGGCGGGGGAGCGCAGAGAAGGCACTCGATGGAGCAGTACTGCCGGAGAAGCATGTGTCGGAGGGTGGAGTAGGCGAGGCGGAGACGACGGCGCCGCGGTGGATAGCGCGAGATCCCGCTAGAAGAGAGAGAGGGAGAGATCGACTCGGTTCGGCCACGATAAGGACGTCGACGGGGCCCACGCGTTGTCGGTTGAATAGGGAGGTGACACGTGGCAGGGCAGGCTCAACCATTTTCACCGGGCGTGCGGCCACCACACGCGAGCGATGGTGATCCGACGACGCGGGACACGGGAGACGCGGGTGGGAGGGAGGGCGCGGCGGGTGACAGCCAGCTCTATATGGACAAATTATTTAATGTTTAGCATGATTATAATTCTTTCAATTTTGAAGTGTTGTTCATGACTAGTGTAGATTTATACTTAGCGGAGGAAGTACTTAGATAGCAAAATACAGATGGATCGAAAAGTGAATAAAAATGTTTCGTAGCTTAATTGGAGTACATACGAGAAAGGTAGTACAATAGATGAGAAGAGGAAAATCATATGTGAGCGAGCGCACTTGTGAGTCGAGACCGCAACCCAGCCTATCACTGCCACGGCCCACGGGCTAGAAGTGCTCTGTAGTCTCGAGTGGACATCATGCGTGGTTTGCCTCAACATGTGTAATCCCCCACGCCGACATGGAAGAAAGATATTGGAGACTGCATGCTGGACGGGATAGTGTACCCTACATACCTACGGATCAACTCCTACGACGCGGCCCACCTACGGTCCGCGATTCAGCGGCCCACCAAGGACCTCACAAAGGCGACCCGGCCTCAGCAGTCGGGAAGCCTCGTTAAGACCCAAAGACGGAGGCGTAATCGTTTCGACCCCCAGGGGTCAGGATCCAAGCTATCGGGATCTTAGCGGTCGAGACTCGCCTACCGACCGCTGGGAAGCAGTCATCACTCCAGCAAACACGACGATTCAGAATCCCCGGCGATGTGCAGTTACGTGAAGAGGATAAGCATTTCAGAAGATTCTGCAACTACCCGATCGAAAGAGAAACAACCCTTCAGGCGATAAAGCTGAGCAGTAAAGCAACCCTGTTTCCTCTCAGTGAACAAGGGTACAAACAGGAGGCGCCGATCGTCTGGCCCGAACGCCAGAGAGCATGACTCTCTAGAGACCGTGACCCCACCTGTCAAGGGGTCATTCGCTTCCGTAAGCAGCAAGATGCTTAAACCATGGTCCGGTCACTCCAACTATGGTTCGGTCAGGACAACCTAAGTTCGGCCCTATATAAAGGGCACCCGAGGAGGAACAAAAAAACAACAAACGAGATACGCGACAGACACATAGAGCAACATTGATAATCACCACCTGTAAACCACCCCCATCACGTGAGCTTGGGACTCTCGGATCCGTCCAGATCCCTTCCGCATTGTACCCTCGTGTTCTTGAGATTCATACGATCGATCTCTTGCCCTAGACGTAGGGTATTACGCCTCGAGGCGGCCTGAACCAGGTTAACCTTTGAGTCTCACTTGTAGACTAGGCCATTTGATTCTGAAAACGCATGATCCCCCGTCCGATCGTATAAATTTACTGTGCCGGTGTACGAAACACCGACAGTTGGCGCGCCAGGTAGAGGGTTTCTGTGCGTTTTCATTCGCTATTTTGATGGCTCCGATTTTCGTTTTAGTCGGAGATTCTTCCACCTCTCGACTGTTCTTTGGGGATTTCGCGGTTGCCATCGCTCGTGATGGTCGATCGTGGAGCATTTCCACTTTTGTTGTTAGCCAGGCTTTCCGCTTCGGGAGCCTGAATTTCGTCGCTGACAATGGCGGCGAAGTCCACCTTCAGACCTCGTGAAAACGGCGTTCACCCAAACGTCGCTCGCCTTGACGGCTCCTTCTTCGTTCTTCGCCCCACGGTGTTTTTGGTCACGATCCTTCCCGTGAATGCTTCATGTTGCCCGCTAAGCCCGCAGAGGACGAAACCCTCGGCAAGGCAGCACATGACGATCCCTCTCTACACCTTCACGCTCTTACTGTGGTTGAGGACGCATTCCGGCGTAAACTTGCGACCGAGGGCGGTCCGAAGGGTAAGGGCGTCACCATGATGAGTGGTGGTGCCCGAGCCGGAGCCCACACTGCTTATCAGCAGATCATAGACGGTGGCATGCCTGCCTTTGAAATGCCATACGAGAATTTGGCTGCGGCGGTCTGTGTCCTTTATGAATCTCCCACACCCGACAACCCCATCCTCAAGGAGACTTACGATCGTCTCCGTGTCTACCTTGACGGCGCTTTGCAACCACCCGAACTATCTTTTCGTCGAGATTCTGAGGCACACAGATCCAACCGACAGAGTGCCAATCGTCGAAGCCCTGCTCACGGCCATCGCCGTGGACGGGCCGAGGCGAGAAAGCCCGACCCCGCAGCCGGCAACATCCGCCGCCGCTTGGGGGAGCATCGTGACGCACGTCCAACCATCGAGGCACGGAGGCAGGCCAGAAGTGACCGCTACACCGACTCTAGCCGCGACCGATCTCTCGAGCGACGTCCTTAACGGCACAGCAACGACGACACTCGGAGCCTCAGCCCCGACGACATTGGACCCCAAGCGTTCGGGGCCCGCATCCGAAGAGTCGGCTTCCCCGACAAAATCCGCGCTCCAACCAACATCATCCGGTACACTGGCAAAACAAATCCCGCCCACTGGCTTGAGGATTATCGCCTCGCGTGCCGAGCCGGTGGCGCGGACGACCTCTTCGGCATCCAGTACTTGCCACTTTTCCTGTCCGACTCGGCCAGGGGGTGGCTCGAACATCTTCCGAGGGATAGTATCCACGACTGGGCCGACCTTCGTCACGCCTTCATCGACAACTTCCAGGGGACCTATGCCCGCCCGGGTAACTCCTGAGATCTGAAGAATTGCAAGCAGAAGCCCGGCGAGTCCCTCTGAGACTACATTCAGCGATTTTCGCGCAAGCGAAACGAGCTGCCCGACGTCAGCGACGCCGACGTCATCAACGCCTTCACCTGCGACACGACATCCAAGGCGCTCGTCCACAAGCTGAGGTGTAAAAACCCCCAGACGGCACGCACCCTACTTGACATCGCCACCACATTTGCCACCGGAGAGGAGGCTGTTCAAGCCAACTTCAACCGAGAACAGGCCAAGGACAAGGAGAGGTCCAAGGCCGACCGAAAGAAAGACGATCGCCCCACCGGCAATGCGACCGCCGAGATGGGAGCGGGACGAACAACAAGAAACAGAAAAATTGCCGGCAAGATGAAAAGTTCGTCGGCGTCACCGACCGACCGCCTCGACTTCCTAAGAAGCCGGCCAACCATGACCACCACTTCGAAAAGATGCTCGACAAGACTTGCACCTACCATGCGACTCTCGTGACGCACACTCTACGGGACTGCAACCTCATGAAGGCCTTCTTCAAAGGGTATTTTCGCTCCGACGCTCATCCTTAGCAGAAGCAGTCCGATCCTTCGGCGAAGGAAGGGGAGGGTATCCCCGACAGCACATTCCCCGAGCCGAAAGACTGTTTGATGATCATTGGCGGGTCGGTGGCCTACGAGTCGCGCCGCCTTGAGAAGCAAACGCGACGGGAGGTCAACGTGACCTCTCCCGTCGTCCCTTCGTATCTTAAGTGGTCGGAGGCTTCGATCACCTTCGATAGGTCCAATCACCCCGACCATGTTCCTCTGCCCGGGCGCCTGCCCTTGGTGCTCGATCCGATAACCGGCACCACCAGACTGTCCAAAGTCTTTATGGATGGAGGCAACACTCTCAACATCCTCTACATCAACACGTTCAAAGCATGAAGCTCTCGAGGTCTGACCTCCTCCCGAGCAACGTTCCGTTTCATGGCGTCATCCCAGGGGGTAGCGTCGTACCCCTGGATCGGATCACGTTGCCGGTCACCTTCGGCGACCGCGACAACTTCAGAACGGAGAAGCTCACCTTCGAGGTGGTCGATTTCGCCGGTGTATACCATGCCATCCTTGGTCGATCCCAACTACGTCTACCTCAAGCTCAAGATGCCGGAGCCCAAAGGTGTTATCACTGTGGCCTCTCGCTTCAAACACGCTCTCGCCTGTGAGAAGGAAAGCTACGAGCTGCCCGTCACCCTCGCGGGACAGGCCCAGCTGGGGGAGATACGCGAGTCTCAGGTATTCGCTGCGACGCTTGACTCCAAGCCAACCTTCTCCACGTCATTCGAGCCCACTGACGACTCCAAGGAGATCGCTCTCGACGACTCCAACACCTCTAAGAAAGCCAGAATCGGGACCACGCTCTTCGATGCATAGGAAAGCATGCTCATCGACTTTCTCCGCTGGAATCGAGACGTCTTCGCTTAAGCACCATCCAATCTGCCAGGCATCCCGAAAGAGGTCGCCGAGCACTCTCTGCACATCGTTCCCGGCTCTCGACCGGTGAAGCAACGACTTTGACGCTTCGATGACGAGAAGCGCCGCGCCATCGGCGAAGAAATCACCAAGCTGCTCGATGCCAAGTTCGTCAAAGAGGTCTTCCACCCAAAGTGGTTGGCCAATCCTGTAAGGGTTAAAAAGAAAAATGAGAAATAGAGGATGTGTGTTGATTACATGAGTCTCAGCAAAGCATGCCCAAAATATCTGTTTCCTTTGCCGCGCATAGATCAGGTGGTCGATTCCACCGCAGGGTGCGAAACCCTCAACTTCCTCGATGCGTACTCCGGGTACCATCAAATGTTCATGCGAGACTCTGACCAGTCGGTCACATCGTTCATCACACCCTTCGGCTCGTTCTGCTATGTCACCATGCCTTTCGGCCTCAAGAACGCCGATGCCACGTACCATCGCTGTATGTAGAAATACTTCCACAGTCAGCTAGGACAGAACCTGAAGGTCTACGTCGACTACATCGTCATCAAGACTCGGCAAGTGGCCGACGTCATCAAAGACCTGGAAGAAACCCTCGTCAACCTCCGGCGGTTCCGCATCAGGCTTAATCTCAAGAAGTGCATTTTTGGCGTCCCTACCGGCAAGCTCCTCGGATTCGTCATGTTCGAGCGTGGCATCGAAGCCAATCCTAAGAAGATCGTCGTCATCCGCAACCACGGGCCCATCGACAACATCAAGGGTGTCCAGAAGCTCACTGGGTGCCTGGCGGCTCTCAGTCGCTTCATCTCCAGACTGGGTGAGAAGGCTATGCCTTTTTACCGACTCCTCCGTAAGTCCAATCGCTTCTCCTGAACCCCCGAAGCCCAGGAGGCCTTCGAACAATTGAAGACCATGCTGTCTTCCCCGCCGGTCCTAACTTCACCAACCCCCGATGAGCCGTTACTACTCTACATCTCCGCCACCGCCAAGGTCGTTAGCACGGCACTGGTCATTGAGCGGTCGAAGGAGGGTTGGGCTTTGAAGGTCCAGCGACCCGTCTACTTCATCAGCGAAGTACTCGCTGACGCCAAGACCCGATACACCCAAGTGGAGAAGCTGCTTTATGCAATTCTCATCACGAGCCGTAAGCGCCACTACTTCGACAGCCACTCTATCTGAGTGGTGACAAGTTTCCCTCTCGGAGAAATCATCAACGGGAAGGACGTGGTTGGACGCATCGCTACATGGGCAATAGAGCTCATGGGCCATAACATCACCTACGTACCTCGGAAGGCCATCAAGTCCCAGACCCTCACCGATTTCATCGCCGAGTGGACCGAGGCGCAAGAGCCATCGAACTCCATCGACCCGGAGCACTGGACCATGTTCTTCGATGGGTCATGCCGACTCAAGGGCTCGGGGGCTGGCGTCGTTCTCATCTCCCCCAAAGGAGATAAGTTTCGGTACGTTTTGCAGATTCACTTCCCAGCCTCCAACAACGCTGCAGAATATGAGGCTCTGCTGCACGGCCTTCGCATGGCCATCACACTCGGAGTCCGACGACTTTACGTCAAAGGTGATTTCGAACTCGTCGTCCACCAAGTCATGAAGGTGTCAAGCTGTCGAGATTCTAAGATGGAGGCCTATTGCCAAGACTCGCAAGCTCAAAGACAAGTTCGACGGGCTCGAGCTTCATCACATCCCATGTCGCGACAATGAAGCAGCCGACGCTCTCGCTTCCCGAGGTCCGGTTCTCGACGATATCTTCCTCGAGGTCCTCACCAAGCCAACAATCAAGCTCAAGGACGACGTCGCCGACCCCCACGCAGAGGCGGTGATCGGGGAGCAGGACTCGACCTCCGGGCCCGAAACCCTGGCCATCATCCCTGATTGGTCCCAGGACATTTATGCATATCTCCAGGACGGCACCTTGCCGTCCGACACCAACGAGGCCCGATGAATCGTGCGTTGGGCGAAAGCCTACACTCTTGTCGACGACAAGCCCTACAAACGCAGTCCCAGTGGCGTCATCATCCGCTGCATCCCTCAGGCGGAGGGTCTACGTCTTCTCGACGACATTCACTCGGAGACTTGCGGGCATCATGCTACCCCGAGGACTCTAGTTGGCAAAGTTTTTCGTCAAGGCTTTTACTGGCCTACAGCAGTTTCGGATGTGGAAAAGCTTATACGCTCCTGCAGGGCTGCTAGTTCTACGCCTGTTAGACGCATCTACCGGCCCAGGAGCATCAGACGACCCCGATCACCTGGCCGTTTGCGATCTGGGGGCTCGATGTCCTCGAGCCTTTCCGCAAAGCGTGCGGGGGCTTTACCCACCTATTCACCGCGGTTGATAAGTTCACCAAGTGGATCGAAACAAAGCCGACCCCCTGCATCAGTTCGGGTGGGGCCGTCGGGTTCATCCGCAACATCATCTTTCGTTTTGGGGTCCCAAACTCCATCATCACTGACAATGGGACGCAATTCACCGGAAAGTTTTCTGAGAGTTCTACGAGGAGCATCATATCAGGCTCGACTTCGCCTCTGTCGCCCACCCAAAGACCAATGGGCAAGTGGAACGAGCCAATGGCACGGTACTCTAGGGATTGAAGCCTCGGATCTACGACTGCGTCGAGCAGTCCGCCGGGCGGTGGGCCCAACAGCTCCCGTCCGTGTTGTGGGGCCTACGAACTACCCCCAACAGAACCAGAGGATTTACTCCTTTCTTCATGGTATTTGGAGCCGAAGCCGTTCTGCCGACCGACCTCGACTACGACTCCTCAAAGCTCAGAGCCTACGACGAGCAGAGGTCGAAAGAGGCGCCGCAAAATGCCCCTAGACCAGCTAGACGAGGCGCGTGACATGGCCATACTTCGGTCGGCCAAGTAACAGCAAAGCCTTCGACGACTACACGCCCGGCGCGTCAAGGGTCGGACCCTCAGAGTCGGCGACCTTGTACTCAAAATAGTGCAGGACAAGCGGGATCACCACAAGCTATCTCCTCTATGGGAAGGCCTGTACATGATCAAGCGAGTTTTAAAGCCTGGCACATACAAGCTGGTGACAAAGGACGGCGCTGAGCTTGTTCACACCTGGAATATCGAAAATTTGCGTCGTTTTTACGCATAAGAAAGTTGTTTGATCTTTATGCATCCTGTTCATATCTCATCTACTAACTATGTCTTTGGCAGAGAAACGCAGTCTGCTCGACTACACTCCTTTGCCCGGGGGCTGTCATCAAAGTCCCATCCGAGGATCGGAACGACCGACCCAAGGATCCAAAGGCCCTGCGCCTCGTTAACATTAAACTAAGGCTCGACGCCTACCTCGTTTCTCGAGGATCGACCCCCCGGCTCGTGACTCGCTACACGAGTGACTCGGCCTAACTCCTGCGGACTATGAGCATTCTCATTCAAAGCAATCCTTGCAGCTAACGGCCTGACCCGGCATCGGTGACGCTCTAAGGTCCGAGTCTGACACTCGACCCTACGGGCTATACTCGACCCAATCACCTGACCAACGCCCAATGGAACACAACGAACAATGCGAAACGCTTGATGTTAGAAGGAGTCAGAAACATGAAACTTCACAAAACAAGTTTACAGGTACCACTACAAGCTACAAAGTCAAAACATCTAAAGGGGAGGCAGATGGCCGAAGCGCTCCTTCATCAAGGTCGGTCGGAGGAAGTAGCTGATGATCTCCTGCGTCTGAGGTCTGGAGTCCTCAAAAAGCTTCGTCCACACTTCATCCGACGTCCTCGAGGCGAAACCCTCGACAATGCGCCCGACGTCGGTGTCGGGGTAATGGGATCGAAGGTGCGCCAATGTCAACGACGCTCCGTCTCGCAGGGCGACGAGCAACTCGCCTCGGCGGCAGACCGCTCGTTGACCAGGTCCTGTTGAAGCTGAGTCGTCAATGCTTATCGCGAAGCAGACAGCTTCTGCACCCTCGCCAGTTCCGCCATGTACTTCCTCACCTTGGCCTCCAAAACGCCGAGGAGAGCCTCCGAAGTGTCACGGCTTTCCAGAGCAAGGCGACACAGCTCCTTCGACCGCTCCAATGCTCCGTCGGCCACCTCCTTGGCCTCCTCGGCCAAGCGTGTCCGGTTCTTCAGCTCCCGGATCTCTCGGGCGCTACGGCCGGCCCCCTCCTGGAGTTCTACGCAGTCTAATGCGTCAGCAAGAAACAATCGGATGAACATTCTTGTTACCCAGTAAACTATAAAACTTACTTGCGCAAGTCTGGCATAACATCCCGACCTCCTCGCCGAGGCTCCTCCTCTCGATCTGTAGCCGAGTGATCTCCATTTGGAGCTCCTGGCTACCTCTTTCAAAGCCCTCGGAGCGTCTTTCAGCATTCCCGAGGGCGAGGAGTCGGTCGGCGGCCAATCTTTTGGCCTCATCCCGCTCGTCGCGGGTCCGAGCATGCTCACGGCGCAACGCCTCGACCTCTGACCGGCCGAGACCTTGCGGAGACTGGCGGAGCGCCCTCTCAAGAGTCCTCTGCCAAGACCCGCCAATCAGGTTCATGTACAATTCCGAAAATTTGAGATACTAAAATTTACCTGGCAGAGCGCTCCGTATGGATCGGCCGTGGTCTCCTGGAACTCCTCCAAGCACTCTTTGGCGCTTTGCATGTGAGAGTGCCGAGGAGACCCATTCGCCCCCCGAGCGCACCTGGTCATACAGGAACCTCCAAGAGTCCCAGGCGGCCTCATTGGAGGTTGGAGGACCAGGTGCCGGATAACGTCTTGGTGAAGTGGACGGAGAGGGATCTGGCCTCCGCCTCAAGTTTCGGGGTCGCCCCAGATCCACCCGCTGCGTAGAGGCCTACGCCGCCACCACCAACGCCGCTGAAGTGGCTTCGGTGGTCGGCGGCAGCACAGGCACTGCTGGCTCCGAAGGCTCCCTCAGAGCCAATGGCGCGGTCTCTTTCCTCGTCCCCGCATCAGGCGACGGCCCGGCCTGCCTCTCCGTCAGAACAACGGCGCCTGGAGGCCCCGTCGTTCCTCCATGACTTCCACGGCCTCGGCGACAGAACTCAGGGGCAGTGGAATATCAACCCCGACCTCAACGGCCGCGGGTTGTCCCTCACCTCTCCCGGTTTCCACGCTCGGGAGTCCAACCCGGCCACCCCCGGCCTCGGTGCTCGAGCGCTGCGTCCTCTCTTCCCCCCGCTCCTCTGCTGTCTTGGACGCGGATGCCACGCAAGGAGGGGACGACGAAGAATGCGACGCCGGCTGCGCCGATCCCATAGCAGGTGACCCTTCCTCAGCCGCGCCCCCTGCCGCGAGGACCTGTGGCGCGGCGAGAGAACAAGGGGCTCTGCAAAACACGTCCAAAATCCTGGTCACTCCACGTCATCAGGTAAAATATCTGATTAAATTAAAATACAAAAACTCACCGGCGCGACACTCATATGGAGAAGGGCAGACTTCCGCCTGGTGAAGTTCGCCCGACCCCAGCGGCCGGACTGGTCGAGGTCGGGGGAAGGATAGAGGGACCAGATTCCTCTGTCCTTGGCTTTTTTGCAGGCAGCCCCTCGGCGCTCTCCGCTCCCCTTGCCCGCTGACGACGAAGACGCTCCATGAGCGACACGTAGTCCGACGCGTCAGAGTCCGACGGAGCGACAGCTAAGGTCGCCCTTGCCGAGCTCGAGGCCGAGACTTTCCCCGACACCGCTGCGGCAAGGGACCGTCGAGCCGGAGGAGGCGACCAATCACCTCCAGTCGATGGCGACGACCAGGACTCCGAAGACGAGACCTTCGGAGCCGCCATCACAACCTCCGGAGTGGTCAGCGCGTCAACCGAAGCGGTTGGCGTCCCGATTGACGCCTTCGGAGTGGCAACAGCCATGGCTGGGGGAGTCGGCGTCGCGACAGGAGTTGCGGATGCCGGCCTCGCTGAAGACCCGGCAACGGCAATGTCGAGGCCGATTCCTGGATCCGAAGATCTAACGCCCGACATGGTCAGGATGCCGACCTCTTCAGCCGGCACCACCACGGGCGCCGACGCGTGCGACGAAGGAACGCCTTCCTACAAAACACAGATAAGCGCTCCAATTTCGCCAAATCACTATTCACTAATAAATGCAGGCAAAATAGATTATCATTCGACCCTCCTGATGCTCTGCGTCCAGAGGGGCCGGTCCCTCGCTTGCATCAGCGAGAGCGTCACCCTTGAGTAGGCGTGAGAGGCGTTGCCTCATGCCATCGTTCGACAGCTTTGACTGCACGATCTCCCGCATCGTGTCGAACCGCCCGGTGTAGTCGCACATAAGCCGGGCGCGGAGGCGGAGCGGTTGGGTGCGGCGCCGGACAAAGGTATCCACCAGGCGCGCCTCGGTCAAGCCCGCGTCGTCCAGCTCGGCCATCCGGACAAGCAGATCTTCGATGTCGGCCTCCTGCGCGTCGCTGAGTCCAGCATTCCACGAGTCCAAGACCGCCGGCGGTTCGAAGTCAAACGCCGGCAATTCGAAGGCGATATTCTCGATGTAGAACCACCCTCCATGCCATCTCTTCAAGGAGTCCTTCAACGGTATGTTGAAATACTCTTGACGGTTGTTCCGGAGACAAATCCCCGCGCCGCCGACGGCGCGGACCACGCCGCCTTCCTTATTAGGAAGCACTCGAAAGAAGTATCTCCACAAGTCGAAGTGAGGATCAATCCCCAAGTAGGCCTCGCACAGCGTGACGAAGGCCGAGATCTGCAGGATGCCGTTGGGGTTGAGATGATAAAGACACACGCCATAGTACTCTAGCAAACCGCGGAAGAAGTTCGACGATGGCAATATCAACCCGCGCTCATGGAACTCGATGAAGCTGACGATCTCGTTGGCACGGGGCGATGGAACGACCTCGTGGTACACCGAATGCCATCGACCCGTGTCCCTTGGAGGGAGCACTCCAAGCCCCACCGAGGCGGTAAGGATGCTCTCCGAGACGGTGGACGCTTTCCACTAGGTGGCCATGAAGATGGAGGCGGAGACAAAGACGAAGAGGAAGATCAAGAGCAAGCGCAAAGAAGACGAAGGAGCACTACGTGAGAATTTGAAATCAAGATGACGAAGACCGGAGGACGAACCACCCCTTTTATAGACGCCGGTGCGTCCGTGCGACGCACCACGATCATGGACGCCCCTAACTGACATATCGAGCCGCACTCACCGACAATTGGGCTCAGGAGCGTTCCCGGTGGGCGCTCGAACTAAGTTCACCAGAGAGCCTCATCACCCGGTCGCCGACAGGAGGGCCCACGAGCCGCCCTCAAAATTTGAACCGACGAGAAAAGGCAATGCGGCATTAACGTGCAGTTAATGTCTGGCAACTGCGCTTCTGACGGGACGGGCACAGCGCGAACCGTCGCATTTTACTGACCGTGCGATGGGTAAATCCAACCGCCCGGAGCGACCAACGGTTGCAATTCCAAGATGCCGCATCTGCCGTCCACTTGGAGGCAATGAAGCCGTTGGATCGTAAGGACCGTTACCGACGATCCATCACTAACCCCGTGAACCAATTCATGGGTTGGGACAAACAAGAGGTCGGGCGGGTCCCCGACCGGCCTGACAGTTGTCAGGAACACTGATCATGAAAAGACTGGTCAGACTAGTCTGTCCTAGGCGTTATGCTGACCATGAGTAGGAACCGATCAGATCGGTCCTATCTAGGCATTCTTCCTGGCATCATGCTAATGACAAAAATTAGCTTTCAACCGACCTTAGCGGTCGGGAATCGCCCCCGTGGGATCCACCATCAGCGAGTGACGATCGGCACGATGCTTCAGCCTACGACCGATCCTTCGGGTCGCTCGGGAGCTCGGGGGCTACGCCCTACGGGCGCGCTCGCGCGCCCCCGTAGGATCAGAGCAGGATTCGCAAATGAACAGCCCAACGCCGTCTCAACAGAGGTCGCAAACGGCGCTGGGCTCATGGGCTACTGTCGGGATAGTGTACCCCAGGTACCTACGGATCAATTCCTATGACGCAGCCCACCTACGGTCCGTGATTCAGCGGCCCACCAAGGACCTCACAAAGGCGGCCCGGCCTCAGCGATCGGAAAGCCTCGTTAAGATCCAAAGACGGAGGCGTAATCGTTTCGACCCTCAGGGGTCGGAACCTGAGCTATCGGGATCCTAGCGGTCGGGACTCGCCCGCCGTCCGCTGTGAAGCAGTCATTACTCCAGCAACCACGGCAATTCAGAATCCCCGGCGATATGCAGTTACGCGAAGAGGATAAGCATTTCGGAAGATACCGCAACTACCCGGTCGAACGAGAAACAACCCTTCAGACGATAAAGCTGAGCAGTAAAGCAACCATGTTCTCTCTCAATGAACAAACGTACGAACGGGAGGCGCCGATCGTCTGGCCCGAACACCAGAGAGCATGACTCTTTGGAGACCGTGGCCTCATCTGTCAAAGGGTCATCCGCTTCCGTAAGCGGCAAGATGATTAAACTATGGTCCGGTCACCCAACCATGGTTCGATCAAGACAACTCAGGTCCGTCCCTATATAAGAGGCACCCAAGGAGGAAAAAAAACCAACAAACGAGATATGCGACAGACACATAGAGCAACAGTAATAATCACCACCTGTAAACTACCCTCATCACGCGAGGTTGGGACTCTCGGATCCATCTGGAGCCTTTTCGCATTGTACCCTCGTGTTCTTGAGATTCATATGATCGATCTCTCGCCCTAGACGTAGGGTATTACGCCTCGAGACGGCCCGAACCAGGTTAATCTTTGAGTCTCACTTATAGACGAGGCTATTCGATTCCGAAAACGCACGATCTTTCGTTCAATTGTATAAATTTACTGTGCTAGTGTACGAAACACCGATAATGCTGAAGGCAGAAAAGATGGGGTCTGACAAACTGTGCTAAAAACTTTTGCGGCTCAGCCCAGCAACGCTCTGCTCAGGCAGCAGGAAAGCGGGCTTTGACGAGCAAGCAGGCACATACAGTATACGCGGAAGCCTATAGGCACATGCTCGAAATTATTGGTTCAAATTTTACCCATTCACTTCTCTATACATTTTCGTTAAACGTTACTACTAATACTTAATCTTTTCAGTACATTAGATTTACAATCATGTTTTTTTAAGTCAGAAACAATTTTAACACATATTTTTTCAAGTTATTATGTATCACAGTTTTTTCCGTGTATATGTGGTATCTCATGCATATAGATTAATTGGTTATTGCATGTACTCATATTTTATTTTTTTTATCTACGTGTATATGAAATAGTCTTGAAGAAGAAAAACTTGTCTGTTTTTATGCAAAAGCTTACTCCTCCGTTTTTATTTTATTGACGTTTTAGACAGGTTTGTAAAAATTAAGTCATGAAGTGACTAATCTGCCCTCCGTCAATTGATGAGCTTGGCCGTCCTCTGGTTCGTGGGCGAGCAGGTCGGGCGCCTACTTCTCTTCTTCCCTGCAACGCCCGGCGTGTGCCCCTGCATCAAGCCCGGACGCGCTCCTCCATCTTCTCTCCATCAAGCTACTGCAGACAGCACGAGGACGATAAGTGGGTTTGGCCATTGGGCCAGGTAGGGGACCGAGTCCTCGATGCACGCCTTTCCATTTCTCACTGGCAATCTGAAAATTTCTTACACAATCAAGAGGCAGTGTCCCAAACAACATGAAATTTCCTCTCTGAAAGTGATGCAATGTCAGGGCAATCAGGCTGACGCCAAGGAGTTCTATGAGCTGCGTAACATGTCGAGATTGATCAGCTGGTTGCGCCTCGTGAAGGTCTTCCACGATAGCCTGATCATGGGGTCCCCGGATCTTGGTTCACGGCCACCACAGAAAGCACAAGCAAGTAGCAACATGAGGATCACCCAGGAACTAGATCATGGTGAGCTATTGCTCCTCCTCTACCCATGCGGTGATTGAGCATTCTGGTGAGGCGGTGAGGACGCCCGCGCGGTGTCGGGAGAGAACTCGTCCTGCTCGCCGGAAAGGGGCAGGATAAAGGAGGAGAGAGACGCTGAGCGAGTCATGGATTTCGCCTCGGAAAAGAGCTGTCAACGAAGGCGGAGGTGATGGGGCAGATATGAAAAATTAATTTCTTTTGCACTGGCAAAAACTACAAATGTAAAACACATTTTAGTTTGAACTGGAGTACGATGTCAACGAATAAAGAATGGATGGAATATATATTAGTGGACCATGTGTTTCAGATGTTCAGCGCCCCCTACAATTTTGGTCTGGAACGGCGTCCAGTTGGCGGCTGCTTTGGACCAGACGCACGAATTCCGTGGGCGTCGACGTCAAATGTTAGACGCGCACGTCTCTGAATCGATCCAGCCGGCACGTCGGGCGCGCCATGTCTTTGAGTTCACAGCTCGATCCGCCACGTCCGAAGAACAGCGTGCTTTCGCCTAACAATCAAAGAGGCCCTGCCAAATCAGCGCTGGTGCAAGGCCGGGGTTGACGCCATGAAGAGAGATGGAGACACCTTCGTTCATGACCCGCTTCGACGCTTCGTTTAAGTTAGTGTTCGTGCTAGCAACTCCAACAGTGATATGAACTAATTATTTAAACACTATTTTGAGTATTAGATACATAAACAGCAATTCAATAGGTACTTATACCAACTATCTAAATTTACCTGTCCTCATCTCTATTAAATTCGGTACCCATATTTAACAATAGTTTATCTTAAAAAAAATTTCTCACATGATTAATTTTTACCCATGTGGCTATAATAGTGTAACACATTTAATATTTTATTTATGTTAATATTGGTACATGTTAGAGTTAGAAATTATTTTAACTATTTATATTGATTTAGCTATTGTTAGAAATTGATCTTCACCATTTAGGGCCAACGGCCTAATGGGCCCTTGACACGCGCCTTAATTGGGGGCGCCCAGCTCAATATGCCTGGTGGGCCCCTGTCGTCAGCGCCACAATAAATAGAGGTGGAGGCCGGCTGATACCCACACGTGAGTTAGTCCGTACCGCCACACCCCACCGACAAACCCTAATCCGATCTGCGAGGGGACGCTGTGCCGACGAGAAGTTCTACCGCCGTCACCGCCACGACGACCGCCGTCACCGAGAGATCGACGACGTCGCCACGGCTTCCATGCCTCTGCCCTCGTCACCGACGGACGCTGCCCTAAAGCAGAAAGACCGCAACAACAAGAGGCAGATGGCCATCTCATCTTACTCGATTCCAGCGACCGGATCCACGGGATCCGAAGGTATTGACCACCTCCGAACCTCTCAAAGATCCTCTCTCGTCACACAAAACTCTCGGATCTACACTCCTAGACACGAAAAGAATATCACATTGGTATCGAGCCATCTCTAGGGGTGGATCTCGACGAGTCATGGAAAAGAGCTCTCTGGAACCCTACCCGCGACCACATCACAGAAAAGAAAAAAGAAGAAAATGTAGCTGACGCCGTACGCTGATCGTCCTTCACTGTGGCGGACCCCCTTGAACTCCGCGAAAGATCTATGAAAAGAACGGGGAAAAACCGCACGGCACGCGGCTTCCCCTGGTGGCGCACGGCACTAGGCCAGCGCGCGGTGCGGCCGACGGCCCC
>BCLF01000183.1:0-14529 GCA_001602275.1 Zoysia japonica
TTTCAGATTTAAAGAGTTTGTTGGTTCATGCCTTTTTGATGGATAGTCTCCATTCACTCTTGAGTATCGATTCCATTTGTTGCCTTCTAAATGATGACTTAATGAATGTACGTACACTTCATTTGAAAATGTTGGATTTCAAGTTAGAGGCTTCTTCATTGATAATTGATATGCTTCTAAATGGTCCGAATGGTTTAAAATATGTCAAATTTCTTCTTCAGAGCACTCTCTGATTATACATGCTACTTACAAAAATACCCGATTTCTGTTTCAGATTTAAAGAGTTTGTTGGATCATTCCTTTTTGATGGATAGTCTTCATTTACTCTTGAGTATCGACACCATGTACTGCCTTCACAGTGTCGGGCTTAATGGAATGTACGTACACTTGAGAATACAATCTATTGCTATAGGATCTTACTGTAAAGCAAGTCGCCTGTCTCAACGTCAGAAATTTGTGAGGCAATACTGCGATTTACCTTTTGAGTGCCTTAGATATTTTTAAATCTTACTGTTGTTTTGAGTAAATGACAATAATTTAACAACCTATTAAGAAACAAGCTTGAAATGAATTAGTGGTGTATCTCATTGTTGTGAGTGCAAAATTGCAGTTACTCCCTTCGTTCTCCTTTTGTTGTCGTTTCCGACATCCTCGTGGAGATTAAGGAAAGTGTAAATTGATTGTTTTGCCCTCAAGTGTCTCGCTTGGCTGCCGCGCTTCCCCTCTGCAACGCCGCGCCCACGCCGTGCAACCCTCCTCGGCTCTGTAACCTCGTGCCAGGCTGTCTTGCTTCCCCGCGCCAAGCGGATGCCACCGCATCTTCCTGCACTGCCACTCCACTGAGTTGCTTCCCAGTGCCCACGCCATGAGAAGCTACACCGAGCTCCAGCCTCGTTGGCGATCGTTGTTGACTCCTTGCAGTTGGAGGCGTGCATGGCCATTCAGCACTGTCCCGGGATGATGCTGATGGTCATCACTGCTGGAAGATCTTGGTGGCAATGATGTGTGTCTCCACATGGCCGCCGATATCAACGTCAGTTGACACGACCACACCTATCCCATCTTGGTCACCTTCAATCAACGGCCCAGCATCCTTAAGCATGCCGGCAACATCCTCTTTGTCAATGTTCTGAATCCTCCCCTCATTCTCCCACCATATATTCGACATATTGCCAGACAACGCCTCCTCTTTAGTTGCTCTGTAATGGATGATCATAGGATGGGTTATGGTGAATCTTTGTTTTAAGTGCATGTTGCTCTATTCTTCGAAGACTTTTTAACCAAGACGATTAGCTTCCTCCATGAGCATCGCAGCACATACTCGGATAGCATACTTTTTATCCTGAGGAATCCAGATTATTTGCTTTTTAGATGTCAACAAGGTCGATAACTGTCATACTGATACAGACTCTGGAGGACTTACCTGTTGGTATTTTTCTTTTTGGAATTAGAATTGAAAAGAATGCAGAGTTCTGTTCAAACAATGAAAGGCATTTGTGCTGAATTTCGTCCGCAAAAGTATATCAGGAGGGGGTATCTTGCACTGCGACATCAGAAAGTTGCTTTTGCAAAATTTTCAGTTTGGAGTAAGGCTGCAGCAGAAGCAAGAAATTGATTTCAGCCCTCTTGTGCTTATTTCCTGAAAATATTACTTTACATTGCTATGTTATGAGAACTATTTCATCCAGAACATACATCAGCTCAGCTCGAAAATTTGTAGATATGCTAATTTCATAACTTAAATGGATTGTTTTTGTTTTCTGAACCTGAGTTTCACTATTTTAGACCAACAAACATTGTGATTTCAGAACTCACAGTGCAGTTCAAAAGTACAGTGCATAGTTCAGCTCTTTCAGTTAACCTCTCAGGAAACACTGACAATAGATTATCAATAATAGGATTAACCAAAAAGAACATGATTAAAACTGTCAAAAAAGACAAAAGGAACAAGGTTTTAGTCCACAAGTTTCGCAGAGTGCAAATTTTTCTAATTGAATCGAGAAATAAAATTCCCCTAGATGCACAAGATCTGTATACTTCCAGTTCTGATAAACATCAAAGCAAGTATTTAAACTTATCTTTAGTAATAACATAATTTTCCCTCTGAAGTTGACTCCAAATCAGAGCAATTTTCTCCCGAAAACATGCATATAATCCTGCATATGCTTGCTCGGTCTTTACATGTTCTTTTTCCTTCAAACAATGTGCTTGACCATTCCTACAAAAGCAGATCAACATGGGTGCCATCATGCTGGTTATGTCGGCTTTCCATCCAGGTTTGTGTCCGTCCTGTCTCCTCCGCCTCGCATAAGGCACCAACACAGGTCCTGCAGTCCTGCTCAAGCTGTCTGGCCTCTCGACGTTGCAGCAGCAGCACGCCGCACCAGCAGCGCCTACTGAATCGGGGTCCAAGGCTGGGACCTTTGCGTGGAAGTACTTCCTGCGCTCGTCTGCGCAGTGGGGACGGGTGCCTGCGGTGGTCAGGGACCCCGTTCGCATCATCCCAGAGCTGCGGGAAAGGAAATCACGGCTCTGGACCTTGCCGCGCCGGCAAAGGGAAGACCTTGGGTACGACCGCCGCTGAGCTCGTCTAAGCCTCCGGAGAGAGCGCTCGATTTTTGGGGGAGAGGCGGCGCAGGGACGCGTGATTGTTCGCCTGCGGCAAGGTGGAGCGGCGGTTCCAGTGCGGAGGAGATGCAAGGGCAAATATGGAATGATCTTTTTGGTGTGAACCAGGACGACAAGAAAAAAAAAAACGGAGGGAGTAGGTTTCAAGTTAGAGGCTTATTTCATTGATGTTCTTGCTAAGTGGTCCAAATGATGCTGCTAGGTTTCAAGTTAGAGGCTTCTTTCATTGATGCGCTTGCCAAGTGTAAATGACTATAGTTTTGTGTGTGCTGTTAGGGTCCATAGGCTCTCCGGTACAGATTCACGTTTGAATTCTTAAAGGTTCTAATATTTACCTTAAAAAGGAAGTTAATGACACTGGTATATGTGTAAATTCATATTTGATTGAGTGATAAATAAGCAGGCTGCTGCAATTTCATTTTGTGGCTTCATCCTGTACAGACTGAGTGATAAGTAAACAAGCTACTAAAATTCTAGTCAGATTGTATAGTAATGCGTATTACTCACCTCAAGCCACTTGTGTCAAGAATATAGTAATGTCTATGACTATTAAGCCTACACGGATGTGCCTTTGCAATAAGACTAGAAATGTATAGCAGTGGTACTGTCATCTGATGCATTTGATTTTTCTAATGAAGGTTACTTGTATGCAATCTGAATTTGAATTATACAGTGCACTAAGCCAGCTTAAGCACTTCATCAACAACCATAGTGACACCTTCATCGAGAGCAATTATGGAAATTTCACATCTATTGAAATCGACTAATAGTACATGCTGACTAGAGCAACTATGGTGACCATATTGATGTCGACTAATAGAAAATTATCTTATTTGTAAGGATGTTATGGACCATAACAGATATGTGAATTATTTAATTAATCAGACAATTTTTTAGAATATCATGAATATTTTATTTGGATGCTTGATGATGTATGCTTCAATATAGGCAATTACTATCAGAGTTATCAAATATATGAAAAATTTTCTCATGACTATTGTTAGCAAATATATGTGGTCACTACTATCCTTATAGTTACCAATGTCATATGCTTTGTTAACAGGTTTATGTAGCCACCAATGATAAATTAGTGCCTAAATAGTTTTAGTCACCACTATTTGCCTGGTGGTTGTACACATTTAGTAACGAAGATTTACTTAGTTGGTATGGCTATTTAGGGACCAACGGTTTGCTTGGTTGCTACACTTCTATAGCCACCGAGTGTTGTTGGTGGGTAAATCTATTGGCTTATTGTGACCAACAAGAAGTTGGTTATTACTGATTGGGGCTTTAGTCACCAAGGTTTGTGCATATTGGTCACTAAAAGCATACAGCGGCAAGGCTATTGGGACTGCAATGCGACCAATATTTGATAGTGCCTACAGTCTACTTAGTAACCAACATGTAGCCTTTAGTGACCAAGATGGTTGGTGGCTAAAAATAGTTTTTCTTGTAGTGATTAGAGAGGCCGTGCATTCAATCTTATACACGGTTTAAGTGACACATGGATCCATTAGATCCCAACCAAGAACAAATACAGTGCAGAAAGTATTCCACAACTGCCAAACAAGGCCTAAGTTGGTTAAACGCCCCCCCCCCCCCTGTTTGTCTGGTCTGGGGATAAGGTTGAAAATAGATAGCAACAGTCAAAAAAGTATCTAAATTATTTTTATTTTTAAATTTACAACACGGGCAAAAATAAAACGGGAAACTAGTAGTGAAAACGGATGGGGCAAATTCAGGCTTTTATAGATGAATAAATATGGATGGGAATACATTAAAATCGGTCGGTAACTGATATGAAATCGGGAATATCGATATAATAAACAAACATGTGTGTGTGTTATACGATCAAGTTAATACGAGGATTTATCAAAAAAAAGGTTAGTATCTGTTGCTTATCCTACCACTCGCCGAGCGCGTGGAGCTCATCCACCAGCGGGCACGATCCCGTTGAGCATGCGGGTACGTGAGCCAAACGTGGACGTCACTAGCGGACTAGCCCATCAGGACCGGCTCCAGGAACACGTCCTCGGTCCTCATTGAAGCGGACCAGCCCGAGCACCGCCGGGTCCGGGTCTCCTAGCTTTTACCCCCACGACTGTAGCTCGATGGACATGCATACCGACGACGCACGGACTGCTGCCTCTCACCATTAAGTACAACATCAAGTTTCCAAGTCAACTTGTAAGAACATTATATTCCAAAGCCGTTGAATTGTGAGCGCGAGGTATCTAGAACGAAACAAAAGACCGACGTATAGTTTGTATCCTTTTCTCTTTTGTATCTGTATATTAATATTTACTCTTTAAAAAACACAGTTTTTTTTTTACGAATACAAAGTAAAATATCTCAAAAAAGATGAGTTAGATTACGTGCACACAGAAAATACACCCAGAGTTATCTTTTCTTACAAATCTGATAGATGAAATCTCTATTTAAACACCTTTTATAAATCTAACGGTTACCTTTTTCCGGATCTCCTTTTTTTTTGGCCCACAAAAAACCTCTACATCTGATCACCGATTGTGGGCATTGAAAACCAAATTTTGTTAACCTCTTCCGGATTGATCTGCTTAGTAGCGTTGATTTTTTAGCGGCATCCGTTTCCGATCCTACATCATCTTTGTTTTCCCTGATACTATCTAAACAAATTATGTTTTTCTTCTGAAATCAAAACAATCTAAACGAACTCTTTTTTCTCCTCGAAATGGATCGAAACAACTTCTTGAGATTACCGCAGGTTCCTATCTATAAAACCACAACCGCCGCACCTCTGGAGGCACATCATCAACCACGCAAAACTTTGCATACTAAATCGCCCATAGTTATTCCTTCTTACAAATCTAATTTAACGGATGAAATCCTTTCACAAATACCTCTTACAAATTTAACGAACGAGCTCTTTTGAATCTCTCAGATCATGGCCCACACAGACCATTGTTAGTTAACAAAATATAATTACCCAAAAAAATTTGTTGAAAAACAAAACAAATTCTTTTAAGTAATTGGAAAACAAAATAAAGAAAAGATCCATACGAGGTCAAAACAATCCGGCCAATTGTAACAAACTGCTTGCAAGAAAACGAAATCACCTCACGCGTGAAAAGGAGATGGCATGCTCGCAGAACTAATAGAACCGGTTATCTCTTGTAGATAGAGACAAGCATGCAGAAATCCCATGTTCCTTGACGATAGAAGCTGCACGTATACAAATACATAGCTGACAGGTTGTACAGACTTTTTGAAATGTTTTGCATTGGCCGGAGGTAAAGAAGGCTAATAAAGTTTTATTTGACTCTCACAATTATTATCCCGACCAATTCTGTCGGTGAGGAATAGGGGAATATACAGCAAAAGCATGCAGGTTATACGACATTTAAACTACTTGGTCGCTTGATCCAACGCTGACGGCAGCATAAATTCAACGCCCAAAACAAATTCCCCCTGCCAGTCTTGCACAGAACAAACTTAACGATGTATCAGAACAGATTTTGCTTGGGTTGAATCAATGGCAACAAATCACACACATGAATGCAACAAAGCCGCACAGCCACATGCACCGTTCTGATCATAACAAACACATGCATGCGGCTAATCTACAGAGGCCTATATATATAAATAAACCTGCTCCTCACAATAGAGGCATCGCGCGCACACACCATGCCGCGAGGCTACTGCCACGCCTTGCCAATACGATCCCAACACGCATGGCGTCCCAGTTGCCGGAGCACCGCCACACGACCAAGGTGAACACGATGAAGTCCGGAGTCGTTCTTCCGGCATCGATAGCCCATGGTGAGCAAACTGCAGCTACATACGGCTCCTGAGCGAGCTGTGAATGGGTGTGAAGAACAGAGAAAGACGTGTGTTTCACATGTATGAACATCAGCGGTCGGCCTATCGGTGTGGAGAACAAAGAAAGATGGGTGTCTCACATATACAAGCATCGACGGTTCACCTGTTGGTGTAGAGAACAGAGATACAATTGTTAGATACTACTTGTTTTTTTAAATTTTTTTAATTGTTTTATGAATTATGAGTGCACGTCATTTGCCATTTGCGTGAAAAAAAAAAAAATTGCAGATTCTGTTGCCACATTTCTGCTACCGCCATTTTATGTTTTTCGCAGTTGACATAGGCTAGATCTATCACTATCCTGGACCAGAGTATATACCCAACTGCTTTCATGACTTTATTCTAGCTCTTTACTATAGTCACAATTCTATTATCTTGTGAATAATTTGCACCTGCCAAGGAAAAAATCAGCCCTACGTGGGATATGATGATATCTATGTATGGCGTCAATTTCTGGTACAATTATTGAAGTATCAAAATAATGAGTGTAAAGAAAATATACCTATATTTGTTTATAAATTTTTAAAGCGCATCAAGTTTCACATATGATGTATGTAAACTTTGAATGATTAGTTTGTATTTAATTTTTTATGGTAAAAAATAAAAAAGTTCAAATTTTAATATTAATATATTATTTTTTTAAGTTAATATTTTCTTTTAGATCGTAGCGTTAGCACTCCTAATGGTTAATTAAAACTTAAAAGTAGAGTAGATTCTATCCTCCTTAATTATCATGACATGTCAGTTGATATGGCAGGTTAATTATGAGAAAGAAACCAGCACCTCAGCATTGGGAGACTCGGTTTTGTTTCCATCGCGGGCGACCGGATCCTCCTCTCTCTCCCACTCGCCCGCTGCCGTCTTCCTCCTCATGCGCAAGATTTCTTTCCCGCGCTTCCTCCTCACTCGAGCGGCGCCCATCTCGCCTTCCCACGCGCGAGCCGCACAGCCTTCCTGCCTCCTCTCTCGCGCGAGCCGCACGGCATGCTCTCCTGGCCACACATGCTTGTCGGCTCCCCACGCGGTGTCCAGCGTCCCGGCCGCGCGCGGCCCGTCAAGCTTGGCGGCCGCTCACGCTCGTCTTGACACCCGTCTATTGCATGTGCCCTCGTCAGCCTTACAGAGGAATTGCTTCGATGTTTACGCGAGTGTGCTCTTTAGGTAACCTTCTCTTCTATTTTTGTTATTGTTTTCTGATTGTGATGATAATTTGTTTGTAAAACAGTGTGAATGCTACTAATTTTACCATTTCAGTATGGTCAAGGATTACTGACATCAAATTGCAATACATCAAGCTTTGAGTAATTACACGAGCACTAAACTGTTAACAACCATTATGCAACTCACTATATTTCGGAATATTGAGATTTTTGACAGACAAATACATTTGTGTACTATTGACATCTGATTGACATGAGTAACATAATATCTTCCTAACGATGGAAGGTAACTAGATAAGGGGAGGGTCTCAAGTATTCTTACATATCTTGCTTTTTCATACAAACAGCTCAGCGTCTCTTACAGGGCTATCTGTTATCCAATTTCACGGGGGTTCAGGTCCATCTGATCCTCTATCCCAAGTGCAGCGCCCCTAATATTACTAATTTTGCTGTTTTAGCTCAAAAGATTGGTTAGGATTAAGATTCAGTCATGGATCAATAGGAAATGGTGCCCAAGACCATGAAGAAAACCACTACAAGAAATCTTCAATAGGAAACGGGGCGCATTGTTAAAGATTCGTCAAGATTTCAATAAATCTTTAACGGATGCATACGTTCATCTCGATCAATTCACCGCCAATGATATCCAGAAGGACGCTAGTTCGCATCTCACTGTGGTCTCCACCAAATTCATCTACATCGACTCCACACTTCGGGAGTTTAGGCAGCGTCGGGCATATATCCTCCCGTTGTGTCTCTTTGGGATGCCGATCAAAGAGCCGCCATATCAAGAGTTATCAACTTCAGTAGATCAAAGAGCCGTCACATGTCTTTGGGAAACGCGATGCGATCCTTCCGTCCATGGCGCCGAAGAGCTTCCTCGTCCGCCTGGAAAATCGACAGTGGCGGATGCGGCGCGCGCAGTGTTCGTGCGGTGCGGACACACAGCATCACACAACGAGATCAACGGACGACGCAGGCACTTGCACCCTCGCTTCAACAAACATCTCGTCCTATTCCCCACAAAGGCACTTTGGATCACATGAGCCGCGGCCAGGAGACAAACTGCACGCAGTGCCATTTTCTTCATTGCAAAGACTGTCATGTGGTAAGTATAGGCAATGAACAAGTGAAGCACTAAATGAATCTATCCCAACATTTTAAAAGGCATGGGCAACAAACACGTACAGTGCAGGCTCAAAAGAAAAAAAACACGTACAGAGCAACAAGTTCTTTTTACAGACCAACAAAGATGTCTTCCGACCTCTCTGCTCAAGTGGAGAGAGCACAATATCAAAGCTGTAATTTTTTGATATAACCGGATCAAAATAGTTCTAGTTTTCTAAAATTGACATAAAAAAACTCTAGTTAAGTTTTCAGGTACATCAATACAAATAGTTGTGCTCTTGTGAAATTTACTATAAGACCGATACACAGAAAGAAAAATAGGAAACTGTTCAGCACAACTTACGTGACACGACGGTGTACAAGTAGATGAAGTAATGAAGTTCTCTAACAACAAAGGTGATAAGCATGAATGCTAGGAATGCAACTCCAGCCACAAAAATATCTTCTCTCTTTTCTGCGTCATAGGAAGACGACTCGCTTTGAGTCGAATTTGAACCGGAGCTTGAAGATGATAGTAGTGGGTCTCCCAGAAAGGAATTCTCATCGAAGGTGGAGAGCTGTCCAGTTCTCGTGGTATTGCCTGAGAGAAGCGGATTATACGAAACATTGAACTTGGTTAGTCTAGTGAGCTGGTTCAAGCTTGCTGGGAGCGGACCAGATAAGTTGTTCCAAGATAGGTCGAGACTCACAAGAGAATCCATTTGACCAATCAGGGATGGAATATTGCCAGAAAAATAATTGTGTGAGATGTTCAGGTCATCTAGTGGGACCTGGCCAATCTCAGGGGGTATGTTCCCGGAGAGCTGGTTGCGATCAAGAAGGAGCATGCTAAGGTTGCTCATGGTACCAATCGCCTCTGGTATCTTTCCCGACAACTGATTTCCCGACAACACGATGAATCCCAACCCTTCATCAAAGGAAGCCATAGGGATAGGCTGATATCCAGTTGCGAGCCGGATCCATACGGTGCGACAGTACATCGGAGTCTTCATCTGTAAATTGATGAAGTCGTACTCCGGGTAATTTGCTGGAACCCAGTGGCTTACACCTTCACAGTTGGTGGTGATGGGTTCCAGTGGCTCTCCTTGGTTCTTCCGATTCTTCATGAAGGTTGGATCGGGGTTGCTCCCTATGGCTGTAATCTCCGGAGGGATTTCCCCAGACAGCTGGTTTTCAGCGATGTTGAGCCAAAGCAAGCTAGTGCAGTTCCCTATCTCCTTGGGGATCTGACCTGAAATTTGGTTTCCATCGAGCGTCAACAGGAGAAGGGATGTGAGGTTCCCAATTTCTGGTGGAATCTGACCGGAGAGGCTGTTTTGCGATAGGTCCAGTATTTGGAGACGGACGAACAGTCCATACTCCGGTGGAATCGGACCGGAAAAGTTGTTTTCAGGAAGCATGATGACCGTGATGCTGGCAATTCTTGAGAAGTTGCTGCGGAGCTCGCCGGAGAAACTGTTGCAGCCGAGGTCAAGCATGGTTAGGTTTGGCAGCTGGAGGATGCCGGAGGAGTCGATGCCGCCGGAAAAGTTGTTTTCAGGAAGCATGATGACCGTGATGCTGGCAATTCTTGAGAAGTTGCTGCGGAGCTCGCCGGAGAAACTGTTGCAGCCGAGGTCAAGCATGGTTAGGTTTGGCAGCTGGAGGATGCCGGAGGAGTCGATGCCGCCAGTGTAGTTGTTCTCCCGGAGCACAATACTTGTTAGGCTTGTCAGCTCCCCGATGACCGGTTGTATCTCACCTCCAAAACCATTGTCACTGATGTCGATGTATTTCAGCCTACTACAATTCTTCAGCTCAAGTGGTATGTCAGTACCAAACCGGTTACTCCCGAGAACCAAGAACTCCAGGCCTGTGATCGCCCCAATTCCTGATGGTATAGCACCACGGAAACCGTTATCCCAAAGAGACAGGAATTTCAGTGCCGTGCAATTGGAAACGGAACCTGGAAACTCTCCAAACAGGTAGTTACTACCAACGTTCAGAGTCTGCAGGTTGCACCTGGTACTAAACATGCTCCGAGAAATCATCCCTGTAAAGTTGTTGTTGTTGGCTATGAAATGCCTGAACCTGGTAGCACCCAGCAAAACGCTGCCGCTGAAGCTGTTCCAGCTGATGTCCACGTACCTGAGCCTCGGGCACCCGTCAAACATCCCATCCACGTCGCCGGACAGGTTGTTCCCGGACACGCTGAGGAACGTAAGGTTCCCGCAAATCGCCGGGAAGTTCCCGTTGATCCTCCCTTGGAACCGGTTCTGAGACACGTCTAGTACGTGGAGCTTGGTCAGGCTGGAGACGTCGAGGCCGCCGTCGAAGAAGTTGTTCGACAGGTTGAGGTACCGGAGCCGCCCGCATCGCCGGAGGTCGTCCTGGAGCGGCCCGCTGATGCTGTTCGCCGAGAGGTCTAGGCGCTTAAGCCGGGGGAGCAGCGAGAAGTTGCCGAAGGTCGGGCCGGAGATGTTGGAGCTCGAGAGGTCGAGGGAGCTGACCCGCCCCGCGCCGTCGCAGCCCACACCCGCCCACCGGCACGGCGCGGCGTCCGACTCCGACCAGCCGTCGTACGCGCCGCGGTTCAGCGGGTTCTGCGCCTGAAGAAACTTCTTCAGCTGCAGCAGCACCTGCTTGTCGCTGCGCCCGTGGGTCGCTGGAGCTGTGCGCGGCACACGAGAGGTGCAACCGATGAACAAGGCAATAACGAAGAAAAGATCGCAGTAACGATGCAGCAAGCTAGGACATCAAACATGCATACCAGCGATGAGAAGTGCTCCGCATATGAAGCTGAGAACCTTACACAAAGCCGACATCGACGAAGTATTGTGCATATATTTAATTACTTGCCTCTTTTGCGTTACTATATATAAACTAACTTCTCACGGTAGCACGTATGCGCACTCTTGCTTCCTGGAGAAATGGCGCTGGTGTAATGGTACTTATTTAACTCGAGCAGTCTTACGTGCACCAGTGCAGTCTCAATCCACCAACGAACAACTTGGCCACCACAGCGGCAGGTGTCTTGGCCTTGGCAGTGCGTGAGTCAAAGTCTCGAGCAACTTGGCCACCGCATTCTGTCGCCGGAGAAATTCCGAGAGCTAGCTGATCCGCGCGGCCGGCGTGCGCGAGATTCCGCTGCTGCTAGTGCAAGTCCAAAGACGACGATGGTCTCACGAGTACTCACCGGTCACGATCACACCACCAAAATATTACCCGGTGGACACGGCTTCTGGACGATGGATGCCATCTATCTGTCTAGAAGCTCTTCGATCGGGTCTTGTAGGTAGAAGCTTCGCGGTCACAGTCACCTCCCTCGGCATCGTATGTTGGGTGCATCGATGTGACCGATAACTAATCTGATTCAATGTTATGCTATCACATCATCGAGCACAAACAATAGAGCACACTGATACACATACATAAAAGGGATTGACTACTCACAAATCTATTCATACGGCTCGGTCTCTATATATTCTTGATTGTATATAGCTTTATAAAAATTTAATCCTACAGAAAAATTTGAAATTTAATTAATTGTGAACTAAAGCAATGAAGAACAAGTGGTAGCCCGGCCGTGAGCATCATGGGCTGACGGACTAGTAGTAGATATAATGATGTCTCTCTTTCTCCATCGGTGGGATATATAGAATTGCGCGGGGTTTCGATGCCTTGGGGCCGGGGCCCGCCTGTCGGCAACCAAACGGCAGTGGGCAGCGCGGCAGAGGATCCGCTTCCAATAGAATTAGTTGCACTTAAGTATGTGCTTCAAGTTGGCCGGGTTCGTATTGACGGTCCAGCAAGCACCTGGTCGCTCAACGATTGTAAAGCAGCGAGAAAGTGGTGTCATTAACCAAGAGGGACGTCGAATCGTTTATGCTTGTAAGGAAAACTTGAATTATACGTCATACGTACATATTCCCTCCTTTCTCAAATTAATGTTTTCATTGACTATAAATATTAACTTTAATCATTCGTCTTATTTAAAAAAATTAATTCAAATTTAAAAACTTATAAGTTATAATTCAAATAACTTTGATGATAAAACAAATTATAATAAAATATTTGAAATTTATCATATTTTTTTAATAAAATGAATAATCAAAGTTAATATTTATAGTTAATGATGATATTAATTTGAGAACGGAGAAAGTATGCTTCTAAAAAGAAAAACTTCTTTCGTCTGAACTGTCGCCCTGACTACAGCTGCCTCACGACGAAGGAGACCGACGAAAGGGCATGGACCCAGCAGGCCTAGTAATTGGTTGGGTCTCGTTGGCCACATGCTCCTAGCCAACAAGAGCAAGGTCCACGAGCTTTCCTGTTTTGTTTTCCTTTACCCGCCCAAACTAATCGTACGGCTGAGTTCCTTTCATAAATAGAAAAGTACACATGTTTGTTTCTGGCTTGAGAAAAAGATTCAAAAGGCTATGTAAAAACTTTAATGATTATGAACCGTTGGCTAGTCTTTATCGGGCATATTGCTAGTTTTTCACAAAATCAACCGTAAACACTGTTGCCATAATAATAGCCGTGTCGGGATCACGTACCCTGAGTACCTAACAGATCGCGCTCCGACGCGTAAAAGTCGAGGGTCGGGCGACACGGGTTCCGACCCCCCTCCCCAGCAGCGACCTACGGCGGATGTCTCCGCGTAGGGGCGCGAAGACCCCGACCTCCGGAGATCGACTCCCGGGGAACGATCCCTAGCAGGTAGGTACCGCGTTATGGTACATTTACTCTGATGGCCAGCTGCCATCCGTCCCGACGGGACGGGACGAGGTTCACCACGGCAACACTCTAGCAGAAAGCTGCGGCGGCTGCCGGACACGACGGGACAACACTGTAGCTGGCACAGTGGCGCCAGACGAGCATCCCTGTACCCGCCGCTGCGCACGACGCGACGGGTCACGACCGCGCCTGGACGGAACGAAATGATGGCAACAACGACGGGAGGGCCCACCTGTCGGCGAGACGGCAGAATCGTGTAGGACCCATTACTTGTAACCCCAGGGCCCCCTCCTATATAAAGAGAGACCCGGGGAACGATAAAAAGAGGGCCGAACATCACCACAAGCAACAGCCACAAACACACAAAAGACAAATACGTGCTCCATTAGAGTCCTGGGATCCTTGCATCCTTCCGAGCAAGCACCCCCATTTGCCCACGTTCTGGGTCCTCCCGCGAAGAGAGGATCCCGCCTTTGTAGCATTACCATCGAGATAATCCGCTCCCTGGACGTAGGGTGTTACACCGCTCGAGGTGGCCCGAACCAGGTTAAAATCTTTTTGAGTCTACCTCAGACTAGGCCATATCGAATTCGAAGGCACACCACCCCCCACGATCGTATATTTACTGTGCTGGTGGTCAGAACGTCGACAGTTGGCGCGCCAGGAAGGGGCACTCTCTTTTTAGTGTGCTCGCTTTGGTTTTTCGATGGCTTCCTACTCTACTATCGTGGGAGACAGCTCGGTCTCCCACCGCTCTGGGGACTTCACGGCCGCTGAGGAAGGCCGGTCTTGGCAAGTCCCCACCTTCGCCTCTGGGCAGGCTTTTCGCTTCGGGTGCTTGGACTTCGTCACGAACGAAGGCGGCGGACTCTGCCTCCAGGCCCCATGCGAGAGGCGCCCTCGTTGGTGGCCTCGGAGCCACCTCACCTTGGGGCACGATCCGTCGAGGGAGTGCCTCACCCTTCACGCCCCGAAGAGCGCGGAGCCGGCGACACCCGGCAATACGCCGCCGGCCGCCAACCTGTCCCTGCGCCCC